>JAKJJM010081929.1:0-10856 GCA_021901965.1 Pipa carvalhoi
AAAAGTTTTTAGCCATAGGACTTATGGATACTTTTGGGCGAAAGATCTCGATTGCGGAGGAGCGCAATCGAGATCCCCGCCAAGTGCTGTCGCGAGAATTCTCGTGCGATTAAGTCTGCAAAGACTCAATCGAGTCTTTGCGCTCTTAATAACTTTCGCCCTATATGAGTATCTAAATCTAGGAGGTACTCTTAATACTAGAAGCCTCAATCTACTACTTTTCTGCCTGTCTTTTGTGTTTTTACCATTTATAGATAATTAAATGGTACAGTTTCCACCTGCTTAACTGTCTCTGTTTATTTTAACTGCAAAGAAGCAATAGTCTAGAAAACAAATCTGTAAGCTTTTGTGCAAATAACAATGCAGTTTACTGTTAATGTTTATCTATCATCACAGAACTATGTTGGTCTATACTGTGTTTAATGAATATATAGTAGATATGTGCTGTTAAATTATAACTTATAAAGCAGACAGTATATGCAGGTAGCGGTTCTTTGCCACCCCACATAGGATGGAAAGCATAGCCAATGCAGAAGTATCAATGAAGATGGGAATGGGACTGTGATGTTTTTCTGGATGGCAGTAGGAAATTTTTGTGGAAATACATGAGCTTCTGATTTTAAGCTGCCCATTGAGGGTTGTCAATAAGCATTAAACTCCCAGAGCAAGGATACAGTAGTATATGCCTATTTAGACCAGGGTATCATGGCAACTAAGTGAGGAGCAAAGGTAGAGACCTTCAGCTTCAGTTAGGGCTGGGAAATATATCATGAAGTTGAGATCTTGTTTTCTTCTGTTGCTGAAACCGAAAATAAAAATGCATGAATATCTTATTTCTTATTAAAATCCTAAGCATTATGTGCTCACTGAGAATCATTTGTATTCAATTTATGAAAAGTGCATATACTGTAGATGTACAAACCTGTCTACCCCAATTTATAAACTGGAGGCTTATAAATTGAGCAGTGAATAAAATGCATATGGATATGTATTAGGCACTACACTGGTCAGCTGCCATAAGGGATCCACAAAAAAACACCGAAGCATACCAACAGGGGTCACAGTAGTCTTGGTGGTGACCAGACCTGTTATCCCAGGAAGGCCTTACTGGCATTTCACATTGCAGCCCCAAAGCAGGCCTTTACAGCTTCCATGTCCAGTGCCAGCCTTGTATCTCATCAGCTTACTTATTTTTGGATTCAGAGATAGGTATGGGAGCTGGTGCTACAGTAGATAGTAGTCCTGGTGCAGATTGTATATGCCTGGAGGTGCACATACTACTAGTGATTTTATCTTGATAAACTACAAGGCCTTTTCACGGATGACAACTTTGAATTACTAAGAACTGCAATATATGGAAATTTATATTAATGCTATGGACTCAGTACTAGATATATCCCCAAAACACATTTATTTGATAAAAAAAAAGATTGATGAATATTTTCACTAAACCGGTTAAACTGGAGACTGTGAGGGTTATCTCAATATAGAACACACATTTGTGATAGTTATTCAGAAATGTTAAAGAATATTATCACCATGAATACAGATTTTTTTGCTTATGCCTTAAAATAGTACATACTGTTTAGTATAGTGGATTAGAAAAGGAGAATTACCGTGTTGGGTTAGGGAAGCTTTAATGTTTAGAAACCTGGAGTGTATGGAGCTTGTCAGCTTGTCCCTTAGCGATTAGTTTTTCCCTCTTCCAAGGAGTGTTCATTAGTCAAGGAAAAACACTAAGGGCCACATTCTCCAAGGCCTAATGTGGCCTTCCGTATTCGTTTTTATGAAGTGCATGATGTACGCCGCTAACATTGTCGCAAACACGCTTCACGCACTGGACAAACAGGCGAACAGAGTTTCTACGAGCGGCAGACAAAACTCTGTTCTCCTGTCCGTCAAGTGCGTATGAAGCACGTCCGCGACAATGTTAGTGGCTCGCATCATGCACTTCGTAAAAACGAATATGGAAGGCCACATTCGGAGCTTGGAGAATGTGGCCCTAAGTGACCCTGGAATGGAGAGTACCTGTCATTATAAGCCTGGTAAAACCTGAAACCTCAGGCACAGAGAAGCATATAAAGGAGAGGTAACTTTGGCAGGAGGAAACCTGTGTTTTTACATATTAGATTATGTTTATGTTTCATAATAAACAGAACAGTTCCCAGAATCAGAAAAAAAAACAACATGAATATCACAAATGTCATATACTTCAGTGGTACCAAAAAGAAAAAAAATGCTTTTTCCTAACAAAAAAGTAATATAGCTACCACACCATAACAAGAAACCTGCTAAATAATCAGATCCCAACCCTTTGTAGTTTGTGTGTAAGGCTCAGACTTTAGACCTAATTATTTTCCCTTATGGGAAATGATGTTTTAAAATTATTCCAGATGTAATAACTTCTACAAAGTTATGTTGCTTGTATCAGTCAAGTGTGGAAAAAGTTGGTTTTGATCATATAAACTATCCTGAAATCTGTTCTTTTTCATATATACGTATGATTGAGATTTGTTTTGCATCTACAAAGACCTCTGAACTTACGGTGGATTTTATGAATACCTAGATTTACAAGTAGGTAGTGGGTGAAGAACTGAAAATCAACCATTAGACCAGCCTTAAGTAGGATGAACCATTTTCATTTTATCTGACCATTAGTGCACCAGGGGATAAGAAACATGTCAAATTAAATGCTAAACAAATGGGGGTTATTTACAGTAACATATAGGGCCTTATTGACTAAAGTCCAAATAGTTTTGTAGAGCTATGAATTTGCATCTATTTGCCATTTCCCCATGTTCGCTTATTGACTAAACTCTGCAAAGTGGCAAATACATGATCACTTCGGGCGGCTACAATAGTCGCAATCTTACAGAGCACTTTGCATGCGCATGCACAGGTACTTCTACTATTAACTATTAGGAGCAAATGCCACTAGAAAACTGAGCGGTGAAATCATCATTGCGAATGCCTGGAGGTGGCGTGATGACCTTGACGCAGCTCTGCACCTCCGATGCCAGTCAGGAGGGGGAGCCGGAGCACAGTGCGAAACTGCCTTGGAACTCCGGAATCGCTTCTCCGTTCCCTATGGAAGTTAGCACTTCCCACCTCGTGCCAGGTACATTTTATCATGTATTAATTTTATTTCTTACTTTACTTCTCCTTTGGGCTTTCCGGGCACTTGCGGAACATGTAAAATTTAAAACTCAAGAAAAATTTATGGGACTGGGTGGGTTTTTTAAAACAACATATACAACATGGCTGCTATCAGTAAAGATAAAAACAGACATAGAGAAATAAACTTAAATATTTCATCTTGAAGGATAACATTTTTTACAAGTGTAGTCCTATTTTGACTACCAGTGTAATTATCTCTCAGGCACAAGCTCCCGCTAATACATATGGGGACAGCAATTAGCAAATAACAATTATGGGTGCCAGGAATTCTTGTGAATATGAAATTAAGCAGTTTATTTATACCAGATCACACTTATAGAATACCAGCTAAACTAGAATAACTTTATACAGGTACTTACAAAATGCACACAATTTTTGGTGGGAATTATTCACAGCAATCTCCAAAGAGGCCTACCTCTTGGACTATCACATATACTCTTACTGAGATGCCTTAGAAAAGAACACCCCTGGGAGTAGTAAACCCACTCCTTCCTTGATGGAGTTCAAGACTGTCTTGCTAGAGTGAGCTGTAACAGAGCTTCAGTCTCTAGCTAGACTAATAGGAAATCACCTCTTTCCTCACTAGTAGAGGAACTGGCTTAATGCTGCACTGCATTCTGGGAACATCTATCGTCCTTAAAATACTTTGCTTACAAATGAAACACTATATTACTAGTGACATCTACTGGCTAGAGTAAGCAGCTGTAAACTTTGCTATAAAAAGAGATTGCAAGAACAACTGCAGACATTCCAATATAAAATGTATAATCCCCTACACAAGTGCTGTATTTGAATAACTGCCATGCCAAGCCAAACTGGAAATTTAATTTTTCTGGTATTACTGACTAAAACACAGTAGTACTAAAATATGTTGGCATATACAACAAACGCAGTGGTAAATAATTAAATGTGTATCCGTCAGGCACTCTCCTGGCTCCATCCTGTTTTATAGTTTTCTAGGTATGAATTAGTTGTTAAAGAACTTGGTAATCATATAATAGACTATACAAAAAATTGTATTTGAAAATATAACATAGGCAGAGTTGGACTGGCCCAGATAAGTCACAGGGGAATCTCTCAGTTGGGCTGATCCTCAGTGGGCCCCCAGGAGTTTCAGATTGCCCCACTGTAGTATATTGGTGAAGGTAGTGTAAAACAGGTGGAGGGTTGGAGACAAAAACATGTAGAATGCAAAAAAAAAATCCAAATTTAATTAATGGGCCCAGATGTCTTGTTTCCTGGTGAACTCCAGCACTGGACCAAGACACTATTAATTAAGCTTTTCTTATCAGTCGTAAATTCAGCTGTAATAAAAAAAAATACCATGAAAAGAATTCACTCATTTTTTCATTACAGTTATTATGTTATGGAAGTGTTTTCAATCATCACTAACAAATACTGTACATTTTAACTGGCACGGGCATTATGAATAATTTGAATGCCGAGCCAACATTAAATAAATCAGATTTGTCATACTACTGTTTTTATAATTCTTTTTACCAGATTGAAATGCTTTCATCTTTAAGCAGCCTATTAAACTCTTGACAGATGTATTTAAATAACCGGGTTCCCTTGTGAATGTTAGTGCAATTTCAGGTCCACAGTGGCAACTAAAACATCCTTTACATTTAATTTTAGTGTTATATTCAGGGAAGAAATGGAGCAGATTGTTCTAATGACAGCATAGAGGTTCTTCAGTGAAGTATTTTCATCTATGGTGTTATTTTCTAAAACAAAGAAATCTGTATGATCTACCAAGGTCTGCCCTTGATTTATGAAGAGCAATTATTCTGGCTCTCAAAGCATATCCTCATCTCAAACCAATTTGCAATTCTTCTAAACATTTATAAAAGTCAGTATTTTGTAATGCATACGTTAAGCAAAAGGGTTTTTTTTTTCGTCTGTCTGGCAATGTTTTTATACTGAATGTTACACTATCCCTACTGTACTTTGGCTAAATTTCTTAGTTTCCATAATGTATTGTTTTATATATACTTTTGTGTGGAAAAAGCATTCCAAAATAATATTTTTATTGGCTAGTTAGAAAAAAATGAAACATAAATTATATATTGAAACCTACACACCTACAAAAAAAAGCTTGTGTCTTGATGGCAGGGGAAATCTGCTACCTCCATGAATATAGCAAATGTGAGCTTTCCTGATTGGAGGATCAAAGACAGAGTACTAGTAACAATCCTCTGCTTCCTTGTAAATTGGATGTCCCCAAATGAAAAATGTAATAACACCTGCTAATTTCCATATCACATTGGGAACTTTCAGAAAACCTGGGAAGGAAAATCATACTGGTTATATATACCCAGCTTACCCAGTTCCCCATGTCACAAAACTAGTTCACAAAGGAATGTCCCATTGGGCCAGGTTTTTGTGGGCCCTTCTAGAGCTTCAGATTGCACCATCATGGCCAGGGCTTGTACAGGTACCTCCACATTTTTTATCTATCAATAGATGGAGGGTACCCAGCAAGACAGCCTGGCCCAAGTCTAAATCACTAGTGAACTATCGCTATCACTAGGCACTCCCCTCTGCTAATTTCATTTCTTGTGAGTGGCACCACTTACAGGAAGTGACAGGCTAGGGGAGCAATGGGGGAGTGCAATAGTGATACTAGTGCTACAGTAGAGGAGAACCAGAGCTGGGGAAGGGAGGGGGGAGACCAGCAGGACAGTGTCTCCCTCCCAGCAGCATAGGCAGTGTCCTATCTAGTGATTTCTTGTTACATCCTGCCACAACCTGGCATTTAAAGTGTTGTATCCCTGTGATATTATACTTGTATTGTATAATGCACTTTTCCCATGTCTGTACTATATTTATATTGCTGAATTGTACAGCGCTGCATAAATTTGTGGCGCCTTATAAATAAAATTATACATACATACAGACATGTTGAGCCCCACACTTCAGTCAATCACTGCCCCACCGCAGCCTTCACCCCATTTATTGTTCTTTTAAAATCCCAGGTTCACTTTAAAAACCTGACAACAGTCATGATTTTATTTCAGCAGTCTTTGGTCCTTCCAGTCCTTTCTTGGAAAGTAAGAGGTTTGCGCAAATGCAATAAGATTTTCCTAAAAATGGCATGATTAATCTGAAAACTAGTATGGTTTATCTAACAGTGGCATCGCCTAATTCTGTTATGATTCCTGTAATTATTCATGTTAGCAGGTATTTGAAATATAAGTGTCTCAAACTCGAATCACCTGGTGGCCAAAATAGATTAAAATAGGACAAAAGTGTAAAAATTAGACTAATTAACAAGAGCGTTGGCAATATTACCTTAAAATAATTGCATGATATTTCAGTCAATGCAAATCTGCATTTTAACCACTAATGATAAAAACTAAACTATTTAACCATCTAAAACATCACATGATCCTCCATAAAAAAATGGATTCCTTCTGAAGAAGGAATTGGTGCAACACTCTGGCCACTGTTAATCATGTTCATATATAAGTCACTACAGTTCCTTTGGCCCTCAAAACTGAAAATCAAGGATATAATTTAAAACCTTTTTAAAATAAATAGAGTATTGGCATTCAGAGAACCTTTTATTTAAAAATTGCTCCATATGCTCTTCTAAGCTTATTAAAGTATTGAAAGATTTGGTGATCCAAGATAATGGTAAGAGCTCAACAAAGTAAAGAGCTCAACAAAGTAAAATTCATGTAGAAGAAATGCATTTTGTTTTGGCGTCCTCTTAAGTGCGGCATTAGTATGTGGATTGTAAAACAATTACCTAATAAAGATTAGTAGAAAAAGGTTATAACTATACAGACGTTTCATTTTCACTATTTGCAGTGTATCGGCCATTGATACCTGATTTTTAAAATGATTTATCTGTGCAGAATATGAACATAGGTCTCAGGTTCTAATGTATCCATTTTACAAAGTACAGATTTTTATAGAAGCTGGATTTCCAACAACTAGACAATATTTCTCTTCAAATATCCCACTGTGCTGTAATTTAAATTGTATTGCCATATAAAAAAATGGCCTCAATTGTAATAACCACAAAAATCAGCCCACCCGGCTTGCAAATCCTATAACTGTTGTTTCTTAAATGCAGAATCAGCCATGATACACCAAGTTGTCGGCTGCTGGGAAGGAAGTGGTCAATTTGGAGACCCTGCTGCTGTGTTGCTGTGAATATATTTGCAAGCAAACACCTCACAAGAGGATTTGTAGTTGCCTCATCCTGAAAATGTGGGAAAGATTAATGTGGCATGTAAAACAAATCACTCCAGAACTCAGCTGAGAAAGTGGGTATTAAAAGCACTTCAGTCAAAAGAGGTTTACTGAAAGGGTCTTCGTAATATACACTCAACACATGTTAGCCTGGTAAAGCTGCAGGGTGTTTGGAAATGGTAATGGTCCATGGGTGTAAATTCTTTCAAGATCTTTTAAAGACACACATGTTTCTTGAGAGAGAATACTAAACAATGCCCTTTGAATTAAACTCATTGCTGGTTTTAAAACTGAGTGGTCATCAGTTTCATCCAATACTGCTTTAATTTTATCCTTATTTGTTATTTCATAGGAATTATTGAAATGGCAAAGATGTCCTGTTGTTTTAAACATAGTTGTTTGTTTATGTGTTTGCTCATCTTGGTATATGCTATATGCTTCTGATATACACTGGTTCCATATAATAAAAGAACATGGAGCGTACAGATAAAATGGCATCTTGCTTGCCATGTAGTGTATCAGTTTTTGTGTGCTTCATACGTAATATTTATAAACAGATCTGCTTCACGATTCTTCACAATCTTTTTAACGCTTTTAGTTTTTTATATGCTTTTAAAATCAATAAAACAAATGTTTTTTTTTAGCACTGACCTCTTTTGAAAACAGAGAAAAGAGTGGCAAGCAAAATGAAAGAAAGGTGCATCAGCAAATCACTGCTGAATCAAAGATAAGTCGATGCAAACTTTACCTTCCCTACTTACATGTCAATGGTACATGAGGGTTAGTACGCTTAAAATAATAAAATAATCCTACAGGTCCAAAGGGACACCCTACTACCATACTGTGCATGGGGTCACATGCTGCAGTCTGATAAGGTAAAACAATATTTGTTGGGGTCATTTAGAATCATATATCTGAGTAGTCTGAAATCACAGAAAGTGTTTGTAGGCATCAATCTCTTTTATTTCGGTCCAGAGCAGTAGGCATTTTTATCTTAGGGGGTCATTTATTGACCTACCTCTGCACCCAAATTTACATGACTTGCATAAAGTAAGTCTTATATTTATCTCCTCCGTTTTTTTGTCTGTGGGTGTAATGTAATTGTTATCTTCCCTTAATAAGGATTCCACTCCCATGGTGAGGGTTTTTAGATTTACTAAGGAGAATCTCAGCATAACTGGAGTCTGTGGTTTTTTGTATTTTGTATTGGATACTGTCTGCATAAGTAGCACACAGAATACCTACTAGCACCCATAATTTTTTAGACTATTAAAAAGATATGCTTGAATTGTGTGTTCATCTTGATGGGAATTCCATCTCAGCAGAGTCCACACCTGAGTTAAGGGTAAATATATTTGCTTTGGTAGACTTGCTGACTCAAGTAAAGTCTGCATCAATCTACCTGCGGTTCAGAAAATGCACCCTTCATAGTGTTATATCCCTTTGGTGGCATACCAGTTCATCAGGTCATTAATTGGTGACAATAGTACAAACTTAGAAACGGTGCTGAACTGTTTTGCTCAACTCTAATATATATATGGTAAAAGCAGAAATTTGTCTGACTACCTGTTTCATTCCCAGGAGATGATGAGATTAATCGTTTTAAACTAGAAGAAAGGATGTATCACTGATGCACAAAAATGGTCTTTACTTTCCGTCAAGTCAATTTATGGATTTTCCCCTACTAGGAATATGGTGATGAGGGATTCATTGATCCACTGATGTATTTATGGCTGCATGTGATTTTAATGTATCTTCTGATTTTTCAGTTATCTAATGCTTCTACTGTTAACTACTATAAAAAACAAAATACTGTACGAGAAAACATTACATTCATTCTAGACATCTAGATTTGGAAATGAGAGCTTTTATACACAAAGGTGGTCCTGAAAAAAAGAGTTTTAAGATATTGTTACAAAAAGCATCACCCACTTTCTTAACAGTGGGATGTCAGATTATATATATTCATAACGTCACCTAACAAAATGGAAGACAAACTGAAAATACATGAAACTCTAAACATTCTAAAGAAATAAAGGTGCCGTGTGCTTTTTGACTAATTTGGACACTTAGTAAATATGCCGTTTTTGGTCAAACAAGGCACCGACTTTGAAGAGTTTATATATGCTTACTGTGCTTGAGTGTGTATCTTCTCAGTTTTCTCCTACAGACAAAAAAAAACTTGGTAAATTGTTCCTCTGAGGCAGGGATAGATATGAATGATTAAATAATCTTAGCAAAGCTCTATTTAAATAAAGGAAAATAACAAGTGTCTAGACTCTGGTGTCATACCCACTGTAATTGATATATTTTTAAATGCTTAATTGCAGACATTCCAGAGCCATATGAACAATAAAGTTGCCAAGTTGCCATATATTATAAACTAAGATCAAATATAACAATTTTTTTTTTCATACAAGGGTAAAATAATTAATTTAGAACAAACAAGCTCAACTGATTTTCACTCTTTTGTGAAAAGAAACACATTGAAATAGCCATGCAAGTGTAAAAAGCACATATAAATATCTAATTACACCCGCAATTTCCAAGTATGACCTCTTTTGTGTATAAGTACATGAGCCAGTGATATTGTACAGGGAACACTACTCCTGTGTTAATAAAACTGAAAAGTAATTTCCACATATTTTACATCTTCCTGTAATGCTTGATTTAAAGCCAATCCATTTGAGGACTGTCCTTACTCAACTTTCTAAACTGCCCAAACTGGATGGAAATCAGCTTTAATCAGAAAGAAAACAGCCTTTATCAGACTGATAATATAAACACAATGCAATCAAAAGGAATAGTTACATAAACTACAAAATTAATTGTCGGCGGTAGTTTGTATGATTGAACAATTAAAAGCCAAATGTAGACTCCTTTTTTAGTATTCATTCAACTGTATTTGAAACTGTAGAAGTTGTACATAATATTTTTGTCTTTCAAATAAGATTACAAACTTAAATGTCAGGGACTCTATGCTTTGAATAGTAAATGCAGGAGGAACAGCCTATATTTATGGATATCGCTGTTTTTTCCTATTTGCTAAGCTGTTCAAAAACAATTTTATTGCCCAAAAGAATTCTCATTTAGCCTAAGTCCAAAATATTTTCTCATGGAAATGAGATATTGATTTACAATGGAAGGGACCCGCTTAGAAAAGCATTGCAAAGTGTGCCCTGTTAACAGATCCATATTTATCGATAACGATTTATTTCAATGGGTAAATGTTTTTATCAACCCTTTGTAAAATCAGGGATGTTGAAAAGTACAAGGAAACAAAATTTCACATCGAAATTGGGTGGAATCCAAAAATATATCCAATTGATATGGTTGCATTGTTCTTAGTAAATATGCCCCCTATATATATATATATGTTGTAAGGGATTAGCTTACCCTGCATTAGGGATTTGCAATAACAGTCGCTCAGACCTTTGTTAAGTAACAAAAAATAACAGTCCTTTTAATGTTTTCTT
>JAKJJM010081931.1:0-13296 GCA_021901965.1 Pipa carvalhoi
TCCTTTTCCATGTTTGTTTTGCCCAGTGTTTTCCCATTTAGAAAATAATCTAGACATGCATTTACACTTCCCATATGCATAACCTTACATTTATCAGTGTTAAACCTCATTTGCCACTTTCCTGCCCAAGCCTCCTACGTATTTAGATCCATCTGTAGTGAAGTACTATTCTCCTTTGTATTAACTACTTTACACAGTTTAGTATCATCTGCAAAAATTGATATTTTGCTATGCAATCCCTCAGCCAGGTCGTTTATAAATATATTGAAGAGAAGAGGGCCCAAAACTGACCCCCTGGGGTACCCCACTATTAACAGTAACCTAATGTGAGTATGTACTATTAATAACCACCCTCTGTTTAATACCACTGAGCCATTTATTAACCCACTTACACACATTTACCCCCAGTCCAAGCATCTTCACTTTATGTGCCAGCCTTTTATGTGGCACAGTATCAAATGCTTTGGAAAAATCAAGGTATATGACATCCAGTGAATCCCCCCTGTCAAATCTATAACTCCCCTACTCATAGAAGCTAATTAGATTTGTTTGGCATGATAGATTCCTCATAAACCGATGCTGATATGGAGTTATACATTTTTTCCTGTTAAGAAACTCCAGGATAGCATTTCTTATAAAGCCTAATAATACCAATGCTAATTTGATAACAAAATTTCTTTTGTGGCCTGACATTCAGCATAGTAATTCCATACCTTATACATATCTCTGTTCACAGTCATCACTGCAGCTTGTTATATCTGACAATGGGTCTCTTTAATCGGCTCATAACTGTTACACTGCGAGCAGTGTGCTGGATTTTGCTGAAGGTAATTCGCCTGGTGTCTGTGTTTTCCCATCACCCACTTCGTCCAGATCCTGTACAGGACCCATTGCTTCTCATTCCAGCTACTGAACTTGCAAAAAAGATCCGCCATGGAGAGGTAATGTACTGAAGTCTTTGAATTTCTTTGATGGGTGCAAGTCATCTTAAACATGAGAAATACACAATACTGTGTAGATGTGAGTAATGTTGTCATACCTTGACAGAAATGAATATTATCAGTAACACTTTAAAAAAAAAAAAAAAAAAATTTCAAATAAATATCACAGTTCCGTTGCAAGAGCCAAGCTGTATAATTAGAGTTAGTAGTAGAAGGAATAAAATTATTTTGTCCCTCTATCTGCCACTGGTGAGACTTCTGAGACTTCACCCTGAATATTGCTTTCAGTTTTGGAAAGACCTTAATAGAAACTGTTGAAGGCCTCAATAGATCAATGTGTACACTTTAGAACAGGGTTCTCAAACTCGCGGCCCTCCAGCTGTTGCAAAACTACAATTCCCATCATGCATGATGGGAATTGTAGTTTTTCAACAGCTGGAGGGCTGCGAGTTTGAGAACCCTGCTTTAGAAGGTGGGCGGGGAGTTATATAATAGAAATATTCATATTGATCAAGAAAATTTACCAGCGTTCAGGAAAACTGGAAGGGAACATAAAGTGACACTTTTTTTACAGAAAGGGTCATAAACTCATGGAATAGTCTTCCAGAAAAGAGGGTGGGAATGAATACAGTGACAGGATTCAAATATGCATGAGATATATACAAGGGAATTTAAAAAAAGGAGATTTACACTAGAGGCAAGGTGCTTAATTTGCAGCTGCCATGTCAAGGAGTTAGCACTGCCCTAGACAATAATAAAAAATAAATAAATAAAAGGGGGAAGAGTGGCACTGCAAAATATCACATGGGACACCACACAATTGGGTGGGGTGCAGAAACAAAACAAAAAACTACTGCAAAAAAGATTGTGTTTAAAGGGGAAACACAAAGGGTTTTAAATTTCCACACTCCTGTTTTGTCCCTTGGGTAAATTGCCAAAAAAAAAAAATATAATACAGGGTATATGTGGCAGGAGGAACACACCAGATGCGATCTTGAAACAACAAATAATTTATTAAAGTAGAAACAAAACATACAAAAAAACAAAATAATATAATTATATAAAAACGATCAAAAGAGGGCGTCCCCTCTAATAGGAACAAATGTGAGACAACACCAAATCTAACATGTAAAGTGCTAACTACAAAATAAATAAATACTATAAAGCTGATACATATACAAGATGGAGGAATCCCACTCAATAATAAATATAAAACAAGTGAGAACAGAAATTAGCAGCACGTTGTAGATATTTCCCATATAATAACCTTGCGTGTACTTAGTAGCATAGTCCCAGTAGGAAACAGTCCACAGAAGCAGTATAGTGTCAAAAAATTAGATCTTCAAAAATGGCAGATGTTAGAATATCAAATCTTTGATGTAGAACACAGTGCCAATAAAATTATAGCAGTCTGGAGTAGTTCAGCGATGTTATGCTGCTAGCATGGATACCACAGGATATGTGCATAAGTAATATGAAGGGATAAATTTAGCAAGGGCGAATCCTATATTCACAGTCCCGCAAGGTAATGGGAATAATATATTGGAGGTGAATTGTAATTGAAAGTGCTGATACAGAGTTTCACTTGCGCTAATGGAATTCCCAACTGGGACAGCATTCCTCCCTTTTACGCAATACCTCAATTCCGCAGGATATCATATCTAACATGTATATTTATGCCACATGTACCCTGTATTTTATATAATTCTTTGGCAATTTGCCTAAGGGACAAAACAGGAGTGCAGAAATTTAAAACCCTTTGTGTTTCCCCTTTAAACACAAATATCTTTTTTGCAGTTAGGACTGCCCTACCTGCTGTGTTTAAGGCACAACCTCTGTGCATGTGTGAGCCATGCTGAGCTTATTATTCTGGGTTATTCACAGCAGCACCAGGTCATAGAATGGAAGGGGCAGTTCTAAGCCCCTGCTTTTCTACAGCGCCGGACTCCTTTTTCTCATTGTAAAACAAATCCTCTTTCTAAATGGGTTTATTTAGTTAAGCACAGGCTGTCTAGATGATGATGATGATGATGGCTGAAGATGAGTAAGAGAAAGATATATGCTGTGCTGAAATGTCATCGACATTAATTCTAGCTAGTCTGCTGTCCATGAACATTAACTACAAAGTAATTTGCTTCCCCTAGTCTTCTGGAGAAGTGCATACAATAAAATCATTTGTTTCTGATTCTATCAAAGTATGGGAACCTACAAATACATATAGCTTGTTTAGAGTTTTTTTTTTTTTCTTAAGTACAATTTGACATTTAAAAAAAGGCTTAGTATTATTGTTTCTAACTTGTTTGTCACCCCAGCTCAGAAGCAGCAGTGTGGTACAGTCCTATATCACAAGGATACAGCAGGTCAATCCAGCGCTCAATGCAGTAGTGTGTGAGAGATTTGATGAAGCTCTGCAAGAGGCAAACAGTGTTGATGAATTGGTCTCTTCAGGAACAGAGGATGAAATAACCCTCAGAGATAAATTCCCCCTACTTGGTGTCCCTTTTACGGTTAAGGAAGCATTTGCTTTGCAGGGTGAGTAAGGGCTTGTTTATACTGATAAATCTGAGCTGCTAGTTAGATCATTGCTACAGAATGTACTGAAGCAAAATGCCAGTTTACACTTGTTACAAATTAAGCCCAGCACAAAATGCAGTTTGGGCGTTTCTTGGTGCCTGCAACTACGCAGATGTTTTGATGTGATGTTAAAACAAGTTAAACTGAGAAACACAAAATAATAGAATCGCTGCAACATGCTTGTATGTATTGCTTTTGACTTGACAAAGGGAGGACAGAACTCTCATTATCATACCTTTGTTATGTTAAACTACGTATGTATTTCTGTTTGCTTTTAATCTGTGAGTTTCTATGTAATAATTCCACCAATCCCCCTTATCACCACTTGTCAACTCCAACCAACTCCTAGCAATATTTACGACTGTGCCAATAGGCTTTTTGTTTTAGTATAATTTCTTTTTGTCTCTATGGCTGTGATCTCAGTGTTGCTCTATACTTGATAAAGAGAGGACAAACCTCTCAAAAGCTTGTCAATCTAAACTGACTGTTAGTTCAAATAAAAAAGGTATCACCAAGTACTGCAACACTCAATTTTTTTGCATCTGTGGACTAACGCAACCTCTCTATCCTACCTTATATATGTATGTATGTATAATTTTATTTATAAAGCGCCACAAATTTACGCAGCTCTGTACAGAACAATACAAGTTCAATATAAACTTGGGAAAAGTGCAATAAGCAATACAAGTGTAGTATCACAGGGATAGTTCACTTAAGTGCTAGGTTGAGGATGACACATGAGGTTGGAGCTCCCTGCCCCGTAGAGCTTACAGTCTAAATGGGAGGAAAACATTACATACACAGATAGGAGTGTAATAAGAGATGTACCTGTGCCGAAACACAGGTCAATAAATACAAATAATAAGGTCGAAATTTATTAAGCCCGAAGAGACTCGAATGCTCGGATTTGAGTCTTTTCGGGCTTAAACTTGGGAGATTCTCACGGGAGATGATCTCGCGAGATCCTCCCGTGGGAATATCGATTTCCGTTTTCTGGAAATCGGGTCTTTTGACCGAAAGGTAGGCATAAGTTCAGTGGCTACTAAAAGTTTTGTATATTTAAAAAAAAATGAGTATTGCAATACAGTACTTGGTGATACCTTTTTTTATTGGAATAACAGTCAGCTTAGATAGACAAGCTTTCAAGATGTCTCTCCTCCCTTTCTCAAGTCTCAAGCAATACTGAATTTAGAAATTAGAAGTGTATGTATGTAATGTATAATTTTATTTATAAAGCGCCACAAATTTACGCAGTGAGTATGTTATGTGAGTTACAAAGCCATAAAAACAGGCAAAAAGACATTGTACTAAAATAAACAAACTATTGGAGCATAAAGCAATCAGGTGTCATAAATACTGCTATGAGTAGATTAGAGCTAACAAGTGGTGGAACACAAACTCTGTAAAAGTTTATCAAAATAGAAACATCACACCAATGTTTCGACTCCTCTTGGAATCTTCATTTTGGTTTTCATTTGTCCTTGTATTTAGGAATGCCACAAAGTTCTGGACTTCTTTCTAGACGCTTGGTGTGTTCTCAGTCAGATGCAGTGGTGGTATCACGGATGAAAAAAGCTGGAGGAATTCCATTAGGAGTAACGAACTGCAGCGAGTTATGCATGTGGTATGAATCCAGCAACAAAGTATATGGCAAGACCAGAAATCCCTATAACCCTCAGCATATAGTTGGGGGCAGCTCTGGTGAGTAACTTATTTGAAAATAAAATGCAACAAATAGTATTTATGAAGGAAATCATTACTGGGGGAAAAGCTAATGCCACCATGAAAGATCAAGAGGCAGTTTCTCATTATGGGTGTTGAAAACGCCTTCCCTCTCAAAGATCTGTACACTGGTAGTCATCAAATGTTTCATGTCACATACCCAATGTTACAATGGCCAGCAACAGGGTAGCCAAAGGTCCAACACAAAGGACTGCAGAGCAGCCCAGTGAAACAATGCCAATTCTTTAAATAAACCATTTGCAAAGTTGGGGGGGGGATTTGTAATTTTCCCATTACTGTATATTTGACAAAATTCTTCCTTGTAGACTTGAAAGGGTATGATTATCACTCCAAAAGGTGATCAATAAACATGAACATTAAACCAGATCTAGCATAGGCAAACTCCTGTATTTGCCACAGTTAAAGGAGAACTAAAGCTCCAAAAAAATAAAGACTATATTAAAAAAATACCTTATAGTAAGCTGAACCGTTGCAGACACAGCTTGAACTGTGCCGTTGTTTCACTGCACGGAGGCAGACTTGACAGCGCTTAGGAGGGTACAACAGCCAACATGAAGCTCCTCCCACACCATCAGCGGTGCAAAAGAGCATTTACATCATCATGCTCATTGCAACCCCAATGAGAGCACTCCTCTCACCAGGGCACAATGAGCATGATGATGTACATGCTCATTTGCATAAGGGGGTGGAGCTTCCTGACAGCTCCTGTGACAGCCTATGCGCTCTGAAGTCTGCCTTGGTGCAGTAAAATTACAGCGCAGCTGAAGCTGTGGCTACATCGTTTGAGCTTACAATAAGGTACTTTTTTAATATAGCTTTTTTTTTTATCACTTACAGTATCACTTTTTCACCATTTAGTCTAATTTTGCAATAGATTGCAGTATAAAACAGCAGCACCAAGAAGCTATGCAGTATGTCAATGCTAGTGTGTAGTTCTAATTTCCTTATCATGACCATATGGTAAGAAGGGGTAAAAAAGTGGCAAAACTAAAATCAAAAACAGGAGAAATTGGCCCATTCAGCAAAGATTTTTTTGAGGATGTGTATAGATTCTGTGGGTTAAAATATAATTCTGTAGAAATGACCTATCTACAATATATGGTATAGTGTGGGCACCAATTCACTAATAATGAAAACAGAGAGCGTCCAAAAAGGATCTCTGAACAAATAAAGGGAATAACATTTTCAGCTTAGCTGCTGTATAAAGACAGGTCAAGCTGAGGTTTCTCTATTAGGAAATTATCAGCTAAAAGGAGAATATGATTGTTCTGTCTAAATGTACATGAAACCTTAGAAAAACAATCCTTCAGAAATATGTAATTCCAAAGAATATAACAGCATTTTTTGCACTTAGGAAAAAAAGCATAATATACAGCTGCAAAGGGTTTTACACTGAAAAAAGTTAAGTGGTGGCATGCATCATTGAATATCTGTTTGGCAAATAGGACAATAAAAAAGAATTATTATTGAGGCATATGAAAGTGTGTTCATCCAAGGACTGGCTCAGTTGCCACGATAACATTAGGGCAGACATATGACGCAGCTTGAAGACTGCTGCCTTTGTCTAGTTCAGCTAGCAACTAGTTAGAAATACAGAAAAGTAAATGTTAGTGTTTCTTTTTTCAATCCTATTGACTATTACATTTGTCTATTGAAATTGTAGGAGGTGAAGGGTGTATACTGGCAGCTGCTGGATCAGTGATTGGAGTGGGCTCTGATATTGGTGGTAGTATACGAATGCCAGCATTCTTTAATGGAATTTATGGACACAAACCCACAGCAGGTACCAACTGTGGAACTGCATAACATTTTCTGTGTATGACTAGTAGTAAGTAGTGTTTTTAATGAATTTGGCAATTAACCTATATTTATTTGTCTGAAAGAGATTCAGATATGATGTAAAAAAAAAAAAAAAATCAACTGGTAATAGATGTCAAAATAACTCCCACATATGATAGTGAGCATCACTTATCTATATCATTTGCCGGTAATGTCATTTAGCTTAATAAGGTGCAGGAGACCTTGCAGTCTACAGCTTTGCCAATAATCCTCTGCTGTGGAGAGTTGTTTCTTTTGTGAGACCACTCCTCTTGTGGGTAGTTCTCTGGTCTCAGTTCCTTCAAATTAGCATTACACTTTTAGTGGTTCAGTACAACATTGGCATGCTATTTTCTGTTAAGTTGGGAAGAAGGGAAAAGTAAAAGGGCTTTCTATTTATTATCCATCTAGTATTAAGTGCCTATGGAACATTCCATCTTCCTTTTATCACACATTTGATTATGTTCAGGCAACTATATGCAAATATAGTTCCTCTATCAATGTCCCATAATAATGCAGATCTCACCTTCAAGAAGAAGTAAAGCTTTAAAAAAAAAATATATTAAATAAATACCTTATAAGCTCCAGCGATGCACTCCCAGCTTCTTCTGTCCTCTATCTTCTCTGCACTGAGGCAGTCTTCACAGTGCTTAGGCTGTCGCGGAACTGCTGCAAAGCTCCACTCCCTTATAGAAATGAACAACAACGTCATCACGCTCATTGTGCCCTGGTGAGAGGAGAGCTCTCACTGGTGGAGAAATGAGCGTGATGATAGTATCGCTCTATTTCACCGCCTGTGACAGTGAGTGGGAGGAGTTTTGGACTGGCAGCTGGGCCCTCCATAGCGCTGTGAAGACTGCCTCAGTGCAGAGAAGATACAGGACAGAGGAAGCTGAGAGTGCATCACTGGAGCTTACTATAAGGTACTTATTTAATATAGCTTTTTTTTTTCTTTTTACAGCTTTAGTTCTCCTTTCAGTTATCTAGTATCCATAACTTGTAGTGTTCTTACAGTGAACGAAAGCATCCAAACCCCTTTTGAACTCTTTAATGGAATCAACTATATTAAGTTAAAACAACTGTTTATATAACAAGGAAAGAATATGTTCAAATCTTATTATAAAATGCTCCACATGTCAATATCTTTATTTAATCCATATGGGATTGGGGAGTCTAGTTCCTGTATCCATCTAGTTTCCCTTTGGGATTGTTAAAGAATCTATTTGTGTGTTTGTGGTGAAACTTCCTTTCTTTCAGTTCTGGAGAATGTTCTCATGTCCTCTGCACCATCCTAGTAATGAAAAGTTTTTTTGCATATTCTCTTTATGGCAAAGATGACAAGGGGTTCTGATCATTGTGACTTAAATCAACGCTACTGGTTTAAAAATGGTTTAAAATGTATCTGTCCAGACAATTCTTGCTTTTTTAGTCTGATTATTTTGCTTTCTTAATACTTTGACTCCCCCCCCCACATTTTCTGCGGACATGGGTTGCTTGCATATTTAGGTATTGTCCCTAATTCTGGCCAGTATCCTGATGCTCACGGTTGTCGTTGTGAATACCTCTGTACTGGTCCTATGTGCCGATATTCAGAAGATCTGATTCCTGTCCTAAAAGTGATGGCTGGAGAGGGTGCTGGAAGGTAAGGGTAAACCCTTGTAGAAAAGAACAATCACCTAACTTGCAATACAGAGCAGATGATAAGAATGATTTTATTGCAGGCTGTCTCTTGACAAGGAGGTGGAACTAAGGAATCTACGTTTTTTCTTCATGGAGAATGATGGAGGTAGCCCATTTGTGTCTCCAGTGGATAAGGAGCTGGTTGAAGCTCAGAAACAGGTGATATATTTTGTGGAAAAATTTACTATATTTGATTTCTGAACAAACATTTAAATTTAATGAGATAACATATAGGTGATGCTGAAACTGATTTAAAGTTTGTGTTCTCTATTTTAGGTTATAACCCTTTTTTCTAATTTTTTTTTTTCACTTATTGACAACCTGTGGTGAAATTTTGGCATTATTAAAATTATTCAACAATTTATTGATGAAGGTTACTTAACTGTCATTTGAATTGCATATGTTCTGTTTGATAAGAGTCAGTGTCCAAAAAACACCAGTATCAAACAAGTTAAAAAAACAAATGACCAGCAACAAATACAGTACCCTTCCCTTCCACTTATTAGGATAGAAAGAAAAATGTAAATACTGAATGCTTTATACTTTATATACACATGAAGAGGGGCATCATTGAGTGACTCATTGCCATTTAGGGCAGATAATATATAAGATATTGTAAACCACCAGTCAACTCTGTTACACCAGGAGGTGTGAAAAAAAGAGGATGGTTTCTCATCTGTTTTTTGCTTTTATTGATAATTGGCAACAAATAAAGATCGATAGATTACAGGAGATCGAAGCCTGCAGGCTTGAAGCAGGTGAGGAAGGGCTCAAAGAGGACCATCATCCAAATACTTTGGGGGTGAGACCTGTCACCCCACAAACAATTTGGTGGTCTCTACTTAAACACTAAAAAAAAGGCATATTTTATTTTTATTTTTTTTTAGGTAGCCCACCACAAAAAAAAGTAAGATGGTGGGGTCCTTAGTTACAGATTGGCTTTATTTTTTAATTTCAAGACAACATGTTGACCAGAGGGTTGGTGGATATGGTAGGGGATTACTGAGACACGATTAGTGTAAGATGAATTAAAAGGAACAAGGATTTTGAAACATCACAAACCATTGTTGTGTGGAGAAAATAAGAAAAAACATTGGTATACCTTATACGAGAGAGAAAAACATATAGCTACAGTGCAATGTTGTGAGAGAAACTTAATTACTTATTTGTGTCTACCTGTAAGCCTTCATGTATAAACTGAGATTTCTTGTAGTCCCAAAACAACTGCCATTTGGTCTACTTTTACTTGTAAACAATCCGTTTTACTTTCTAAAGGTGGTGGAACACTTAAAGCATGCCCTTGGGGCTAGTGTCCAAAGAGTGAGCATACACAATTTACGCTACTCATTCCAGATCTGGTCTGCAATGATGTCATTAGATGCTGACAAGGAAGAGGTAAAATGCATTGGTAATACTAGAATCACAGGTTATAATTAAGTACCTGACTGTGCAATCATGGCCAAAAGTTTAAAGGCTAACACAAAAGGAGATTTTTATACTCACCGTTAAATCTTTTTGTGTACTTGTCTCTTGGGGGACATGGGGTAAAGTTCCCTCCCACAAGTGGTAGGACACTAGAAGAATTTTAGACTTCTCCCTTTAGGGGCTTTACCCCTGACAGGAAGAGATGAACCAGTTTAAACTTACCAAGCTAGAAATACCATACAGGTAATAGTAAACAAAACAATCGAGCAATACATCGATTAATAGTAGTAAAGGTGCAACAGTTATTGAAACCATGCAATAATACAGTAATAATAATACATTAATAAGGGTGGGATAACCTGTGTCCCCCAAGAGACAAGTAGAGAAAAAGATTTAACGGTGAGTACAAAATCACCTTTTCTCTAAGTTCTCTTGGGGGACACATGGGGACCTAGCAAACCAAAGTGAAAAAATAAAGAAAATATCTCCGGCACTCCAACAGAAAGTCAAAACTTTAGTAATCCGTTAAAAAAATAATACATGAGGAAAACCAGCATGTCCAATCCTACACGTTTCGTGCTTAGACACTTAATCATAGACCTACCAAAGCAGTCCTGAAAAAGGGTGTGAAGGAATTAATGTAGTCGACTAGTGGGCAGTCACTCAACTTTTACCACAGTGCCTCCCCCTCTAGTAGTGTTATTAAATTATTACTTAGTAAGTGCCTTTTCCTGGAGGAGAAGGAGTTATACTTTTGGGTCTTGTGTGCCCCCTTGCAGTCTCTGCATTGCAGGAAAGATGTCCTCCCCTGCCCTTCTTTCTCCTATGTATTTCGTGCCAGGAAGTGACTCTGGATACTCTAACCGGCGCTTCACCATAATAACGCGACTTCAGCTTTTCTTTGTTAGGCTGAAAAACTGTGACTGTGCATTGGCATATACTGTCGTCCCCAACAGTCGCATTTGTGCGCTATTATGGTTTTGAGATGGTTTACCACAACAGTCTCAAACATTGGTAGGTACGTGACTGTAGTCGCGGTGGTGTGGCAGAGAGGGGAGGGGAGGAGGCAGTGGATTTTAAATAAAAAGTGCAGGCATTAATGCTGTACTCAGTTAGGTCGGTCTCATCAGCTTCCAGGGAAAGTGATGTAGTTCCTGTTATACAATTCTGTGGGCAGAGAGGTAAACTGATTTCTTGCAAAAAGGCTGCAGTAGGCTTCTTTTTTTAAAGTGAGTCCCTGGAGCTATTCTGCAGCGGGGATCAACAGCGGAGGGCTCAGAATGAATTCTGTCCCCTGTTAGATCCTGGTTGTCATTTGAACAAACTGACTGAAGATATGATTCTGTGCTGGACAGAGGTCAAGCTCTTTACTTCCTGGAGTAAGGACACTAGTAAAACTGGTTAATCTCTTCTTGTGTCAGTGGTAAAGCCCCTAAGGGAGGAGTCCAATTTCTTCTAGTGTCCTACGTCCTGTGGGAGGGAGCTTTACCCCATGGTCCTGTGTCCCCCAAGAGAACTTGGAGAAATGTAGTTTTTCACAAATTTTGCTGCTTTAGTGTTTTTAGATCTGTTATTTAGATGTATCTACGATATACTGAAGTACATTATAAGCATTTCATATGTTTTATGGAAAAATACATTATTTATGCAAAGATTCAATATTTACAGTGTTGACATTTATTTTTCCAGACTTCTGCAGTTAGGCCTGGTAGCTTCTTGGGACAAATCCTAACTGATAGCAACCAATTTTTTCCTAATCAGTGCATAGAGTTCATCACAATTTCTGTTTTTTAATTTATTTACCTTCTTTTTGTGGATTGATCATAGATTCTATTTGGATTGAGTTCTGGGGAATTTCCTAGTCATGGACCCAACATTTCAATGTTTTGTTCACAAAACCACTTAGTAATCACTTTTGCCTTGTGACATGTTGCCCCTTCATGCTGGAAAAATCATTGTTTATCATCAAACTGCTCCTGGAAGTAGCTCTTGAAGAATGTTTAGATATCATTCTTTATTTATGGTAATGTAACAAAACCCTTGGATGAAAAGCAATCCTATATATGAATGGTCTCAGGACCACTTACTGTTGACATGGTGTTCCTAAACAGACTAAAGGGGCTTCATCAGAGAAAATAAATTTATCCCAGTCAAAACCCTGTTATTCCTACAGAATTTCAGTCTGTCCTTGATGGTTTTTCTTCAAGAGAAGTGGCTTCTTTGCAGTGCTTATGGACACCAGGCCAGTTGCCAAAAGCCTTCACCTCACTGTGCATGGAGCCATTCCTGAGCAAGCTCTGCACTGCTACTGAACTTATCCTGTAGCTGAATCCTCTTTTAGGCAGGGTTAACACAAGCAAATTTCCTACTGTGTTTTTTGGAAAAAAAAAAAACACATAGCGAAAAAACACTGGAGAATTTTTCTATGCATTTAAAAAAAAAAATATAGCATTCAGGGCAATACTTCCATGTAAAACACCTAACTATCTCTGAGCTTTTCCTTATGTGTTACCGCTATTCATTTCCTGTTGCTACTAATCTTGCTGCAGTTTCCACATTGCGCTTTACACAGTCGAAAAACGCAGCAAGAAGCGTCCTAGTGCATATTCCTTTCAATGAAATTCTAGTGTGTGATAACACAGCTTAGTCAATGTGTTTTCACGGCTGTGTATTTTCAGCAGAGCAAAATTCGTACATGTGAACCTGACATTAGGAGACAGCTCTGACACTTGCAGGACTTTCTTTGGAGCCCTGAAGTTTACAAGGATCAATAACCATCAGTACTGCCGGGCACCTCCACTCCAGTAAATTCCACAGGAGAAAAGCAGGCAAGATTCCCAGAAATCCATTCAGAAAGCAAACAGCCAACCATTGTCTGTTTGACAATAAATGCAATATACAGTTGAGCTGCTGTTTTTTAATCTTACAAGCAGAACTATCCTTCCCTGTAAAGCCCTTTTGATGCAAAGCAATGAGGACTACACATTTCCTAGGGCAGTATTTAAGAAAGTCGGTCTTTCCGACTTTCCTGCGGTCCCGATTTCCACATTATGGAAATCGGTATTTTTCGATTTCCATAATCTGGAAATTGGATATTTGTACCGAAAAAATCCGT
>JAKJJM010081960.1:0-10879 GCA_021901965.1 Pipa carvalhoi
AAAAGACAGAGACAGGTACATTTTTTTTAATGGAATTGTATTACAAAAACGTTCCTATAGACTGTCTCTATTTTATAAACTAATGTTGTTTGGAGGTGATAGGTGCACTTTAATTGCTTTGTGCCTTTTTCTTATCTTTACTGATAGCAGCCATGTTCTTAAACAAACCATACTGATTCCCACTGTTTTTTATGGTGCTTTACAAAAAGCATATACAGAAAGATAAATCCTGACATAACACATTTGTCCCATATCTAACTCCGCTCACTTTTTTATGTGTACTAATAAAACCCTTTTTAGTTTTTACAGTAGTATTCTCTCAAATCAGCATTACCACCAAATGAAGAATTCTATTTGGTTGGCATGACAGAACTATTCCTGATAGTATTTCACTTTTGTTTATCTTTACTGCTAATAACAGGCATATGTGATCCATTATCGACAGTCACCCATCCAGTGTCCATATTTTTACTGGAACTTAAAATTATTCATAAAAAACTCTTTTGGAAGTAAAGAAGGTATTGATTTAAAAATATTAGTGGCTTTAAATTCAGGTAACTTCTTAGATGAATCAAAGTTTGCATTTTATTATTTTAATTATTAACATGAAAACTCGTTTGAGTGCATTACCTTAATCCATATGTTGTAGTGTATTTGTTAATGGAAAGTTTAATAGCCATAGTGTACATGAAACTAACTAGTTCTATAATATGACAGTCAGCTGTATTACATTATGTTGGCAGTCACATACCCAAATCACATTATTTGCAGGTTAGATTACACCTTAATGATGTGGGAAGAGGAAATGCCTTCAGTATGGCATAATATGAAATTCAGCAAACAGACAGCAGATGTAAACTGACTAATGAAATAGCTGTTATATATTTAGAAATCATTAAATTCTGCACTTTTTTTGACCTCCTCAGAAATGTATTTGTTTATAATATTATGGAAAGAAAGAAGCTTTACATATAAATTCAAAGTTTAAACAAATATAATGTCGGTATAAAGAGCAACCATATGTTTTTTCCTAGTAAAATCAAAGTATATTTTTGTGTGTAAATGTGCATGGATGTAGGGGGGAAAAAACTCCACTTATGATCATGCTTACTACAGATAAAGCCCTTTACCCAGTGTTCCTACCTAAGGCAGGGATGGGAAATGGTCTAGCGCTTGGCCAAGGAGTACCTCTGTTGCTCATCCGAAACCCACAAGGGGCTGAATTGCAGAGGAAATCATATATAAATAATATCTATAGATCAATGCAAAGAAAAAGGGAGCCCTAGAGGTTGATGGTATAGGTTAGGATGGTATAGATCAGCGGTTCTCAACCTGGGGGTCGAATGATGACTTGCCAGAAGTCACCTAAGATTCCTTCAACAATTACTTTCAGGTACCAATTCTTCCTTACATGGAACACTATCTATACCAGTGGTTCTCAATCTTTTTATTGCCGTGACCCTTTATCCATGACCGCAACAATTTAAAAGTCGTGACCGCGACAATATTTCCATAGTAAAGTCGTGATTGCAACAATATGCCCATAATAATTATGTAATAGTTATATTGTCGCAGTTGCGACTTTACTATGAAATTATTGTCACGGTCGTGACTTTAAAATTGCCGCCTATAGTAAAGTCACGACTGAGACAATACTCTCATAATGATTATGGGAATATTGTCACAGTAGCAACTTTACTATGGAAATATGGTCGCGGTCACGACTTTAAAATTGTTGCTGTTGTGGCTTAAGGATCACGGAAATAAAAAGGTTGAGAACCACTGGTATAGATCGTGTGTCATGTAAGGAAGAATTGTTACCTGCAGGTAATCTTTATAAAAGAGCAATTAAGGGAAAATGCAGTTATTACTTTATTACTAAACAAAAACACACAGAGGAACTTTAGGATATTTAATACGTGAATTCAGCTCACAGCCCGGCGTCCACAACCTTTGCTGTGTAATTCCTTCCATGGAGTTGTAGTCATACTCTGGGTTGCTATCAGAGTGCTATCAGTCCATTTTTATAATCTCTTTTCACACACAATTGCATTCCCATGTATGATTCCAACTTGATAATAAAGTTTGCTGATGACATAACATTGTTGGGTATGATAAAAGGGGATGATGAGACTGCCTAAATGAGGGAGGTTCAGAATCTGGTGTGACCAAAATATGCTTTTGCTTAATGCACGAAAGACAAAAGAGATAGTGGATTTCAGAAGAGGAGGTGTATGTGGGTACCCCCAGTTCCTGTCCACGGAGAGGAAGTAGACAATTTCAAGTTCCTTGGAGTCCACATTTTAAAAGATCTTACCTGGACTTTACATTCATCAAGGGCCGTTAAGAAGGCTCAACAGTGACTCAGTTGTTTAAGGAGCCTTAGGAAAGCATGTGTATGCACGAGGATATTAGTAGATTTTTATCGGTGCACTATTGGGACCATTATTACATACTGTATTATGGTGTGGTATGGAAATTGTTCTGTTCTCGATCAAAAAGCCCTCGAAAGGGTAAGTTAGATGTAAGTATGATGGAAATCACAAATGAGCACTTTAAAGGGGTTCTCCAGCCATGTTTGGTTTGTTTAATATCAACCAACAGAATATTCATTATTGTAATATAAAATCTTTTTTTTCTTTTTCAAGATATGACTAATTGCTTTACCTCCACCCCAACCTTTTCCACAACTTACATTTCAGATGTTATTGAATGGACTGCCCATTAATAGCCACTGTCCTGCAAAATACATTTTTTTCGGGGGGGATGTCTTTCAAAGCTGAGAGCCTTAGACAACTGCATATTTGGTCTGAGGGATTAGCCAGCCCTACTGTTGACTTTTCAAGTTCACATCATTTTTGATAAATCAGCATTAAGGCCTTGACAGTAATGCTCCCTAATTCCTAAGCAATGCTTCCTAATCTAATATAGAGAACAATGTACTATATTTCTTTAAGAATTTCTATGCACCTGAGAAGAAACTTTTTGCCCTTGCCCACTGCTTCATATGTCAGTGCCCTCTGGTTATGCTCCTTTACAATGTCAACCTGGTAGTTACAGCTTCATTAAAATGGGTCAGTAACTGTGCAAACGGTACGGAAGTGATAGTTTCTGCCCAGTGCAAAAGGAATGTACATCAGAAAAACTGCAAAAATGTATTGAAGGTTCTTCACATACAGTACCCAAACATACCCAGAATGCTCAGTGCCCATCAGCAATATTCAACCACAGTCCTCCATGGCCGGATATACTCAGTGATCTCTGAGAACCTGGGTATATTATAAGGACCATCGGCTTATTAAGGCGATAAGGTATATTGACATAATCAAAATGCCAATAAGACACCTCTCGTTACTTTCAATATATTTTGTTACCACACATGAAAAAAAAGCAACATGGCACAGTTATGTGGACACTATTGAAATTAATGCTATGAAATCAGACTGAATGAAATCAATGCTGGGAATTTTAGTGACGTTTCAACACCAGCGTCAAAATGCTTTGTCTGCCATTGTCCTTAGGATACACTTTAGGAAAAAATTCTGCTACACTGATCACAGAAAACATCTTTGTAATATATAAATATGTGGGACTGTATAACCTTCAGACTACTATAAAAGACATACTATGGGGAATAATGCAATTATAATTTTTCTTTCTAAAACAGCTATGTATGATAGAATGACGAAATCTATACAATGCACCCCCCCCCCCCCCGAAAAAAAGAAAAATAATATCGGGATGACATTACAACAAATACTATTCTGCCTTTGGGGGGTATACTAGACTAATGATTTGTCTACTATGTGTTGCAATAGACCACTTTATATTCTCCTGAATTGTAAAATTCAAGCATTCCCTCACTTTATATAAAACACACCCATTCTAACTCCTCAACATAGCTCCTTCTATCTTCTCCCTAAATCTTGGTCTTTTCATTATCAATATATGGTCGGAGAATAGAGATACATTTTAGCAGGTGTAAAATCTAGCCTAGTGTCTGCACATCCCTTAGGGAATAAACTTCTGCAAATCAATGCTCTTTTTAAGAAACACGAGTTTATTTTCATAAACATAAAAAAGCCTTTTTTATGGCAATAAACTCTTCCTCCACTATTTGGGATAACTTTCACAGAACAACAAAAAAATACAAAAACCTTTCTTGAAAAATCATCAGATGCCTGCAGAGCTTACACACACACCGAAACTGCCTTACACACACACACACAGAAACTGCCTTACACACACACACAGAAACTGCCTTACACACACAGAAACTGCCTTACACACACAGAGAAACTGCCTGACACACATACACAGAAACTGCCTTACACACACACTCAGAAACTGCCTTACACACACACACACACACACACACACACACACAGACACACAAAAACTGCCTTACACACACACACACACACACAAACTGCCTTTTATTAGTCTCAGGCTCTTTCCTGATACACCTGTAATACTGGATGGATTATATCAATGATAGGTAGGCATGCATGGAGCAATATTCATCCCATCAATCACTCCACTGTTAAACAGAATTATGCAAGTCTGCTAACCTCACAAGTTTATTAGTTCAATGTTATTATCCTTGTAAGGTGAAGTGGCATCACCTTAGAAACATAATCCTGTCTGACTACTACACAATCCAAACAAAAAACAAATTACAGTAAACTCCTTTTATGACTAGGAGACTATTTATTGGCCTGTACCTATTGCTCATAAGCCAGTACTGATAATCTGAAAAGAATAACATTTAAAGCACATGTGAATTCCCTAACAGGCAGATAGATATGGGTCTCAAAACTAGCTGAAACTCCACGTGCAACCTCAGTAAGCAGAGAGTAGGCAATATGTGTGGGACATAGCTTTATTTTTTTTATTTTAAATTTATAAGTTTTTACAATAGTTGGTAAAGCAATACAATAAGCAATAATAGTGATATTGTAATGAATGTGTTTACATAAACTGGAAATGTAATTCTTAATAGTACAATAAAGATCTCTAGCACTATAACCAACCTTTGCGTTTTGTTTTCTTTAAGGTTAGAAAGTGTCATTATGATTAATTGTGGAATGAATTTGCCCTTATTTTTGTTGGAGGTTAGTAAGTGGATTATAGTAAATTATAGTTAATGGTAAGAAGGATAAATAGAATGCTATAGTGATTAGGAAGAGAGTTTTGAAGAAAGAGAAGGGAATGGTAGAGAAAAAGATAAGAAGGGGTAAGAAGTAATATAGGAGCAGTGCGGTGGCTTGGTGGTTAACACTGCTGCCTTGCAGCGCTGGGCTCTGGGGTCAAGTCCACCCTGGACTTCATCTGCATTGATTTTATTGCTCTCCCCACACCTGCGTGGGTTTACTCCAGGCACTCCGGCTTCCTCCCACAATCCAAAAACATACATCTGTGTGTGTGTGACTGAATAGGGAAACTAGGTTGTAAACTCCACAATGCAGGGACTGAAGTGAATGATGAATCTCTGTAAAGTGCTGTGTAATATATCAGTGCTGTATAAATGAATACATACATAGGGGAACAAAGAGAAGGGAGCTAAACCCTGTAATTTGATGTCGCTATTTTATTCAGTTTGTCTTTTCTATGATTTTGAAAAACTGTAACCAAAGCATCCATAACAATTCAAAGTTATATTTTACATTATTTCAAAGATATCTAATCTTTTCCATGGTGTAAACCCATTTTACTTTGGTGGTAAGTTCTTTCATATCTGGGAGGGTGTGTTTTTTCCACGAAGCAGCCAATAATGATTTAGCTACTACAAGTATGTGTTCATCTTTGGATTGTAAGTCTGAGCTTGGGGGTCTTAGTAGGTATGTTTGAGGATCTATAGTTATTGTAAATCTCATTGAGCAAGTCAGTGATCATGTGCCAATAGTCTTGTGCTACTCTACAGGACCACCAGGTATGCAGGAATGAGCCTCTTTGCCCATGCTCTAAAACATGAGGAGGAGTGTTGTATTTTTCCAGATGTGGTTCAATCTAGTGGGAACATAACACCATCTAAAGATGATTTTGTAAGCACACTCCTTAGTTGAAGCACGTATTGATGATTTATGTGCTTCTTCTCATATTTTAGCCCAAGTTTATTCTGATATGTCTGATTCTAGATCTACTTGCCATTTCTGCATATAAGGTTAGATTAGGTTAGTAGTATCATTGGACATGTTTTTGTATATGATAAATAGTGTGAGATGGTGTGGCAGGGCCAAAGCAAAGATGTTCAAAGTACAATGGAGTAGCAAATGGTACTTTTCTCTTCATTTAGTTATATAGTCTCTTATCTGTAAATATTGATAGAATTCTTGGTTAGTTAACTCATATTCTGCTTGAAGATCAGTAAATGATTTGATCTCATCGTTGACTCAGAGGTTATGAATTAGCGTTATACCTCTTTTTTTACCCATTTGCCAAATTTATTCAGATCGTTATCTGGTGAAAATTTTGTATTAAAGTAAAAAGATTTGGAGTTGTGTGGATTTAGAGTCAATGAATTGTAGCATTCCTTCCAGATGTCTAGGGTTGCTTTTGTGGTGGGGAACAAGTTATATATATATGATCTGTGTTGAGGGGTAATCTAGAATAGGTTGGTAATGTTTTCTGGTGAATAGATTATATTATCTATCTGTAACCAAGGCATTTCAGGAGTAGGATGAGCTCTTACTATCGTTGATAGTCTGATGATACAAAATATTTATATATGTCTGGAACTCCTAGACCTCCCAGATTTCTTGGTTTGTTCATGATTGATGCTGTTATATGGGTTTTTTTTTGTCTTCCCATATAAACTGGGAGATTGATTTTTGTAAGGATGTGGCTGTTTTTGGAAAGTTTATTGGTAGTGTTCTAAAGAGATATAGAATCCCAGATAGAAATGTAATTTTTATAGCAGCAATTCTTTCAAACCAAGAAAGATGAAATTTAGACCATTTAAATAGGTTTTTGTTAAGCTTGTCTACAAGGGTGGGTAATTTGGGGTAATTGGGTAAGCCCAAGATATCTTGAAATTTTAATAATGTTTCTAAGATGTTTTGTATTGATATTAATGGTTGACTTAGAGAGAGTAAAATGCCATTTGCGAATAGTGATAATTTGTATTCTTTCTGGCCTATCTTGATGCCATGAATGTTAATATTGTGCCTGACATACTGAGAAAAGGGTTCTAAAGATATCACAAACAATAAGGGGGGCATCAGGCATCCCTATCTGGTGCCTCCTCCTATTATAATGTAGGAAGACAGTCTTCTTACTATTGTTACATTGGCTTTAGGGTCTAAGTAAAGCTGTGTGATCACCTGGATATAGTTCAGTGGTAGATTTATTTTCTGAAGTGTTTCAAACATATAGTCCCAGTTTAATCTATCAAAAGCTTTCTGAGCATCCAAATATAATATAAATGGTGATTGTGTTTTTTGGGCATGGTGGAGAATGCTAATAGTTTCTGACATTATCAGTAGTTCATGGTGGGATAAATCCAGATTTATCAGGATGGATAAGTTGTGGTAGTAGAGGGGCTAGTGTGGTAATATTTTCACATACAGTTTCATGTCTAGGTTTATTATGGATATAGGTGTCATGAGTGGCGCTGCTCTAAGAGAGTCTCCCTTTCCCTTCTTTGGGAATCACTGTAATTGTTGCTCTTTGCACCTCTGGAGCTGGTGATTCTCCATTTTGGTTTTCTGGACCTGGTGCTTTCCTCATTTTGGTGTTTTTGATGACATTATCTGTTTCTGCTAAATTTATTAGTGCTGATAAAGTTGATGGGTTTCCAGTTTGATGTAAATGGAGAGATATTTGTCGATTTTGCTTGTGAGGCCTTTTTTGTTAGTATAGAGACCTGTGTAGAATTCTTGGAATTTCTGCAGAATTCTGTCTGTACCGTGTGTGAACCAGATTTTTCTTTAATGGAGTGTATGTTTGAATGTGATTGGAATGAATTGCATTTCCGTGCTATCATAGTGTGTGTTTTTTTGCACATTCATAATATTTTAGATTTAATCTATTTAATGCATGTGCTGCTTTATCTGCCAATATCTGAAGTAACTGGGTTCGTGTGTCTTGTAATTCTTGCTTTAATTGGTTGTTTGGGTTAGCTTTGCATTGATTTAATAGTGAATGTAATTTGTTTAATATTTTTGAAATTTTTGTACTTTTTTCCTTTTTTAAATGACTCGCTTTTTGTATAAATAATCTGCGAATGACCGCTTTATGAGCTGACCATCTAATTGGCAACGTGTTATCTGTGGGTTCATTTAATTCAAAGAATTCAGAGATTTAATTTTGGATGAGTTCTGTGAATTCTTGATTTTTTTATAAGGTTTCATTTAATTTCCAGAATTTCTACCTCTATGATCACTCCAACCCCACCACACAACCTCCACTGCTGCATGGTCGAACTATGTGATGTCATGAATTTTTTTATTTATAGCAGAGACATGTGCATTCTGAATGAAAATATAGTCAATTCTTGTATAGGTGTCATGCAGAAATGAGTAGACCATATACTGTAATCCTTATCTTGAGCATGGTTTTCTCACCATATGTCAACTAAATTGGTTTTCCGCAGTTGTTTTGAAAGTGCTTTAGCTTCTCTAATTATTTCTTGTTGGTATGAGGAAGTATAGTTTTGTCTGGTGCTGTCAAGAATGTCATGTAACGTTGTGTTAAAGTCTCCAACTATTATTATCCCTCCAGTCATAACTTCTGAGTTTATTGGAAAAATTAACAAAGAAAGACTTTTTTGATGTATTTGGAGCATAGACTGATGCAATGGTTACCTAGTGGCCCTGTAAGGACCCTACGAGAATTATGTATTTCTCTTGATGATCTATATATTTGTGTTAAGTCGAATTGGTTTGATTTGTGGAAAAGAACAGTGGCTCCCTTGGATTTGGTTTCCGCTAATGTAGGATATGCTAGGAGGTAGTATTTGGATAGATACTTTGGAAAGGAAGATTAGGAAAAGTGTGTCTCTAGCGGGAGCAGAATATCTGCTTTCATGGAATGGTATTCAGAGAATGCTATTTGTCTTTTTCTGGGATTGTTCAGGCCCTTGGGATTGTGTGATATTATCTTTAAATTAAAGGGTTTGTGTTGTAATCTAGGATTTATTTTGGAGGGGAAAAGGAGGTAGAGAAAAGAGAGAAAGGGTTGAAATAGATTGATCTAGAAATTTAAGAGTTGAGTAAATGGGTCCTAGTATTTACCAGGAAAACAGCTATCTCTTACTTGGACTTTACTTGTGTAAGTGGAGTCGAGAGCACTTAGTTGGGGGTCATGTTTCAAGAAAACCAGGGTAGACTGCCGCCTGTCAATAAGATTGAGTTTAAAATCAGCTCATTAAAATCTGTAAACGAAAAATGAAACTATCACAGCTATAACACAAAATGGACAAGATAGAGGGAGTGCGCTGCCCTTAAAAAGAAAACACTATATAGCGTAGTATGTTGATTCCACAATAGGTTGTAAAAAATGGAAAAATACACTCACAATGGGAATTCTTGTCATATGCCTTTAAACGATGATAACAGTGGCAAGCAGTTTCTTGTATTGCTTCCAAAAGAACAGTGCTTAATGAAAAGAGAAGCTTGAATAGTGCAGATCATACACAAGCTTTATGCAAAAGTAAGAAATTTACTCACATTTATAAAAGTGATAATGTGCCTTTAGGAACAGGTTCAATTCCAAGGTCACAAGTTAGCTCCAACGCACTTCACCCTTTTTGGGCTTCCTCAGGGAGTATTAATAATGTCGTGCAATGCATAGCCAGGACTTATTTATTTTATACCAATTTAATTTTATCACAGCTATAAGTAGTAAGTAGTTTTTTCCAAATTTCTAATTACTTAGGGGGTCATTCCGTAAACTGAGAATTTGCCTTGTCGAATTCACAGACAGCGGATTCCAAATATAAAGTTGTGACCGCGATTTTATAATGGGAATCCACTGTCTGAATTCGACAGGCAAATTCTCAGTTGACGGAATGACTCCCTTAGTGTTTTTGTTAACTGAACTAGTTTGGAACAATATTATTGCTATCATCCAATTCTCATTGAAATTCTCCAAAACCATAACAAGATATATGGAAATTCAAAATGTTGTATATTGCTATTATGATGGTTTGCTTTTGATAATCATCAAAAAGAAAAATTTTTCTTACCACTTGGAGCTAACATATTATGGATCAGGGCTGTTCCTAGGGAAAAATTGACACAGGGCTCTCCATCTGCACCCCCCCCATGCGGTGCCCGCAGCTCATCGTCACTACCGCGCCCTCAGCATGCACCCCAGCTCTCTGTTGCAACTCGCCCCCGTGTGGATGGCGCCCCCCTTAGCTCTTGGCGCCTCGGGTGATTGCCAGCCCTGCCCGGGTCTAGGAACGGCCCTGTTATGGATCATACCCCAGCACTAGTTTGAAACAACATCAGTGCTAACATTCTATTTTCATTAGTGCTATTTAACCAGAATTATTGCAGGATACATGATAATTCGAATACTCTGCCTTAGATAGTTATGCATTTTTTATGTATACATATTGCTACTATGATAATCTGCTCTTGTTAGTAATGCATTTCAACAACAGCAGCACCATGAACTATAAACAAATAAAAAAAAACATATCCCTCCCCCCATGTTATACTTTCCTAATATTAATTTTACTATTAGTAATGAACATTTGTTATGATCCACAGGAATTACTTTTTCTAGATCCCTGTTAAGCATGAAAATATTTCTTGTCATGTATGCTGTACTATAAAAGGGGAAAAAAAAAAAGAAACAGAGCTATTACAGGATACATTATAATTTAAAGTACTCTTTTTCTCGCCCCCCCCCCCCCCCCCCCCCCCCCCCC
>JAKJJM010081965.1:0-10396 GCA_021901965.1 Pipa carvalhoi
AGGGGAGGGAGAGTGTGGGAGGACAAAATGTCAGCTCCATTAGAACTGAGGAATGAAGTTACCAGCAAGAATTAACCCTTCCCTAAACTTTTTTTTAACTATTTTGTGTCAGCAATTGGATTAGTATAAAGGAGTTTTATATGTATGTGGGCAGTTATATCGGCACTATAGTTCTCCTTTAATTTCCTTTGTATTCTGCATAGAACCTAGTAGTGAGAGCAATGATTTACATGGAACAGTAGAATACTGCATCATTTATTATATATATTTTTTTAATTTATTTTCTTATTTCATTGGCACCTATAGCCAAATGAACTGTCACTTTAAGCTACTGTACTTGTTACCCTTCTAACTGTTTATGTAAGTCTTCCTCCTATTTAGATTGTAAGCTCTATGGAGCAGGGACCTCCATCCCCTTGCTTCAATCATGGCCTGGCACTTAGAGTGATGTATTTTCTTGTGGCACTTTATAAATAAAAATATACATACATATACATACATACATACATACATACAAAGATAGCCAGTGTTTTTATGGTTGATCAGTGCACTAGACTCATAGAGGCCAAAAGAAGCTCTTGTTTTCCCACTAAAGCTAAATAAATGGTTTGAATTAATTTGTAAAACTGACCTGGGGATTCCCACAGTAATAATGTGGCATATTTCTTCTCTGTTGCTTCTTACAGTTAGATATTAATATTGCAAAGGTGCCCCTTTTCTAACTGAAATCTACTGTGCATGTAAAGCACTAAAAAGTCTTGTCCACATGTTGTAACAAATACGGCGTTTCTCTAACACTAAATCCGTTTGTAATAGGAAAGTATTATGGAAGTTGTTTTTTAAATAAAGATGGTAATTCATACATGTATCGAGTGTGCAAAAATTTTATGGCTGCTGTACGAAGAGAAACAGCCCTGTTTAGATACAAATCTTTGCCACAAATAAAAGGAACAACACATTGAAATTCTTCATGAAATTGCATCCTTTGTTGTTCTTCCAAGACTTTTTTAGCTAACATCATGCAGATGTTGATATATGTGAGTGAAGAAGAAAGTAAAGGTCATACGGCTTCATGGATAATATTGCACAATTCTATATTTCATACTTATTTATTTTCGGTATGCGTAGTGAATGGCTGGTAATAAATGTAATTTCCTGTTGGAGGAACTGGTGCTGAAGGGCTTTGATCATTGGTGGCTGACATATTACATTCCAGGTGTCACAGAACTACATTTCCCAGCATCCCCTAACAGTCAACAAGGTGCCAAATTCTCCACTTCTCACTTAAATTGTTACCACAAAATAAAGTAGATCCTGACATTGTTCTTATTATCAGCATCTGTGCCTTAGGAGATTTGTTGCCAAGTACAGTGTTCCAAAGCCCTAATTATATTCATTTATTATTATTAAATAACAATTATAAAATGTAAATGACTTTAAGTTGATTATTGACCAAATCTTCTACAACTTTTAAAACTATTTTAAATCTGATGATGACATACCTACTTTCTTCCTGGCAAGGGACACTCGTAATCCAGTTCTGATTTAAAAACAGCAATATTTTCTTGCATTACAAAAGGTTTCCACTGATGAAGACAGCGGTGTTCTACTTTATAAAGGAGACAAAGATCATGTTGCCGTGGAACTCTATCGCGGGAGAGTAAGAGTTAGCTATGACACTGGAACTAACCCAGCATCTGCTATTTACAGGTAAGCGTGGATCTAATTCTATGAATTAGAAACTAATGTAGGCTTATAGTATTCGTTTTGGTTGTTTTGTATTACCAAAGGGTCATATCCAGATGTTATGATGTAGCAGGGTTTTTTCTTTAAGCTGATTTTTGTCATTTGAACACAACTCCTCAAAATATCCTGATGTGCTAACAGTAGTCTCTCCCTAGAAATGAATGTTATCTTCCATTCGAGGTAACTTAGAAATGTAATAAGTTAAGGTAACTAAGAAATGCAGTCCCAAAGAATATCTACTGATAACGCATTGTGATATCCATATGAGTTGAGTTATATGACAAAAAAAAAGTTTTGCATTTGCATTTTGATGTGCTCATATTTTTGTATATATATTTTTGTAACAAATATGGAACAGCATACGAGGTACTATACTGGGCACTATCTATTCTTAGATGCTGTAGATCATATAAATGGATATGCATAAAAATAAAATCAAAAAGGATTATTGATCTACATAAATACATATATAACATTATGCTTCTTAAATGCCTGAGTAGCCAATCCAAAAGCCAGGAGTATGTATACACAGATATAGCAGCTGTACTCCTAGGTTTTGAAAAACTCCACCCTTACAGTCACATAATTTTATTAATCATAGTCAAAAATCCATCCAAAAAATCACAATACACAGAGTGTCTCCCCCCTCTAGGGCCTTGGTCAGAATTGCTTAAAAGGCATATATATATATATGAGTATTGAAGTACTTGGTGATGCTTTTTTTATTGGACCAAAAGTCAGTTTAGATAGACAAGCTTTCGAGAGTTCTGTCCTCTCTTTATCAAGTCTCAAGTAACACTGAGACTAGATAAAGGGAGGACAGACCTCTCGAAAGCTTGTCTATCTAAACTGACCATTAGTCCAGTAAAAAAAGCATCACCAAGTATTGCAACACTCAGTTTTTTTTTGCAGTTGTGGAATAACATGACCTCTCTATCCTATTATATATATATATATATATATATATATATATATGCACCAAAAACTGACTGTTAGTCCAATAAAAATGGTATCACCAAGTACTACAACACTCAATTTTTTTTAATGTCAGGCTTAATATATAAAAAAAGTATAAATGTATAAAAAAAAAGTCCAAAGAAATGGGCCTCCTACAAAAGATAAAGGATCTGCAAATGGCCCCAAACCTCTTATTTTTGCCAAACATTTAACTTGTTTCTATTACTATTTATGTCATTAGAAGTGAAAAGGCTATTTTAAAGGTAGCTGATATTTTAGTATTTACATTATCCTAACAATGTTTAATAATCTCCAAAACACACTTCAATAAACTAATCAAAGTGAAATATTTTGCAATGTTTGTTTATCAAATTAATAACAGTGTTAGATGTTAGACTTGAGTTCCTCTAAATGACAAAGCAGTTTGCCTAGGTAAATAAACTGTCTTTCTTTCTACATACACTGATATCTAAGGCACATGAGTCACTTCTGCTCCCTGCACTAAAAAGAAAGATATTTTTTCTGGTCAACCAATGATCTAACATCCCAGACAAAATGCAAACAATTCTAACTGAAATAATGTTAACGCAGTTATAATGATTTAGCCCAATTTAGCAGGCAGTAGCAGAGCCAAGTTAAACTCATGCATGGCCAAACATTATCAGAATTGGCGGACTGCCTGTATCCAACCTGAAATAAACCGAATATGTATAATGCAGGTCATTTAGGGTTTAAAGGAACTAATAAGAGGTTGTCCTCACTCTTTTTTTTTTTTTGGGTGGGGGAAGGAAATACATTTCAAATTGAATTAAATGAGCACGTAAAGTTATACAAGCATCCCATTGAACTGCTTAGATGGTGCTGATTATACTTATTATTTCACCACCAAAATGGAGAATAGCTGCAAAGCTAATGAATTAGGTGGGGTTAGTACCACCCTTTAATGGTGAAATATTAACAATGTAATTGAAAACAATCAACAACAGTTATGAGCCCAGAAAGGAAGTGTTAAAAGCGGGGGAGGAACTTTATGGCTTGCAGTGGTTCCTCTGCAGCTGTGCGGTTTCTATGTCCTCATCTCCCCGGATCCTGGTAAGTCTTGGGGGCTTATTCATTAAAGTGAGCATTCAACTGTGAATTCTCATAACTTTTGGTCGCTCCAATAGGTGCAAATTCTCTACTCCGTATTCATTAAACATTGGATTCCAATATCAGAAGAAACAAACAAACTGTATGTAAGATTTGCTGATTATTCATTTAATTACTTGAGCATTTTGCCATGGGGAATATTTTGAATTGATTATCTATTATTTATCTATTAGCATATTTTATTTCATGAGGAAATCACATGCTGGATTTATCTGATCGTAATACCTTGACTAGTCAGCTTATTTTGCCCCAGTTCTTCAGTGAGAATAGCCCAGGATTTGGGGAGGTACTAAAATCACAAAATGGATTCAATGTACTGCTTGCCTTCCGTGAAATGTATGTATGAAAGAGCTGATATCTGGAGCTAGGAAAATTAAATAGTGATTTTGTCTTGGTAATTATGTTATTTGAAGTTATGCTAACCTACATAGAGGCATTCTTTCTGAACCTTTAGTGTCCCTTTAACCTTCCTCTGGAATGTTTCACTTTTGTGTTGCTGTCTGCCTAGCAGATTTTTGGGCAAGGTGCTCTGTTGCTAGGAGGGTGCCTGATTTTCATTTGCTAATGGAGAGTAGACATCTCTGCTAATGCTGTGTCTATCCAGTTAACTGTGGGCAGATTATTATGTATGTGAGTTTTCCTTAAAGTCCTAACTGTGGATGGACTAGCAGCTTAGTGTAAGCAGTCAAATCACAATTCATGTTGCGTCTATGAATATGTTTACATGTGACACTTCACGTTATTGTCAAAAACAGTTGAGATTTGAGCGCCTGGTTTTTCATACATTCTGGTGAAGACATTTTAAAGGTTAAAAAGTCAAGATACAGCTAAGCCTATTTATCTAAGCACTATTTATTTATGCAATAGTCAGTCATGGCTTCACCATGTAGTATGGAGTTTGTAGACTCTATGTACAGAACACTTCCCTGTCAACCACACATCTTAGATTTCTGAAGAAGAATACCAAATTGTCAGTCTAATAAACATCTGTCATCTGAGGCATTTACTCTAGTTTACGATTTTGATAGAAGGCCTTTCCTCTTATCTCATGATCTAAAGACTTGCCAACTGTTTCATGATGATGCCATATAAAATAGTGTTTTTCTTTAACTGCTGGAACGGAAGCAATTTCATATGGATGGTGTTCCCAAGGTCATGCTGATCTTTGTTTCTATACATATGTAAACACAATCAAGCCAGCATTATCTATTACAGTCTATTATTTGAAAATGCATTGTAACTACCACGGTAATCTGTTGGTCAAAATGCTGGAGTCCAGGGATTCAACTCTCCCTTGCTTACATACTTAAAACAAAATCACTAACTCAATTACCCAGTACTGCATGATACTGCAGATGAATTCCAGATTGTTTTTGTGTGTTTACCCATCTGCTACAGATCTATGATCTTGGCTTTAGCTCTGTGTTCTTATATGTTTTTCTGTTGCATAGGCTTTTATCATTCAGGGTTCAATTAAACTGTTATCCTCCATAATAGTTACATGTACAAATTTCCACTTTGTAATATTTCACATCTAAAAGCGAAAAAGTTGTCTTCGAAAGCTCATCACTTACATAATTGTATTATTTTCCTTATCTACAAACGATGGTAGAATTGTAGTCGTTGGAAGGTTTATTAGAAAGTAAATGCTGGCTACAGTGAAAACATTGACCTGGCCATCAGAACAGCTACAGGGGTGCAAAGTAATTATACAACCTGCTGGTGTCTCAGTGGACACAAAGAATGCAACAAAAAAAAGAATGTCAAAGCTGTATTTTGAATACTCAATTTGAAAATTCCATCTGCAAGGAATATTGATGTTTGAGATTAAAGAACTAGTCAACCATAACCTTTAAATTTGCAATTTTGATATCAGTTTGTCAAACACAATACAAATATATTGTTTATGAAGTTGTATTTCTATATTTATTTATTTGATTGCTAAAAATATTTCCCCATCAAAATCAATCCTTTGTCCTCTTTCTGTTTATTTAATTTGCCCTATTACAGAGACGTTGTACTTCACCACATCATCCCTTATCCCCATACAATTTAAATATCTAAAAAAGGCACCCAAAATAGACTAAATATAATACAGCACATTGAGGTAAAGAATGCTGCATGGTCTTCTGTTCTATTTCTGTGATTGAATAGGACTCTTCCACCTGCAACAAGTAATGTTACCAATTTACTAGTGCATTTTCATATGTTAAAGTCTATAACAAGCTGCAAAATGGCTTCATTAATATGATTGATAGTAATTGGTCAGCAGAACTATTCCCTCAAATAAGGTTGTCAAGAAATGAGATTGGAATATATGTGGAGTTAACTATTTCTGGATGTAAATGGTGAAACCATAACTTATTTAGTCTAAAGAGAGAGGCCATTACCAATGCAATGTATTACGATCACAGCTGAAAAAATCCATGGCAATGTTATATTGCACCTAATTCTCTGTCAAATATTTGGTGAAAAAGGGAGCTAAACTTTGTATTATTTATTATAGACCCGGCTCATCTGTAAATAACAAAGGCTTTCCAAGTAAACAGAATCTGGAATTTAAAGAGCTGATTTTTGCATCTCCATAACAAACAGTAACACTGCTATAATAATGTTTTTAATAGAATGAAATGGATTCAATTAGAGAATGAAAGCTAATTGCTCATTTTCTTAGAAATCTTTCAATAGAAAAATGTAAAAAAAAAAAAAAAAACTTTTAAATGAAAGCCTTTGGGTGAAAATTACTAAGGTGTTTTTGACCGAAAATTTCTATTCTTCACCTGATTTTTTTTTTTTCGTTTTTCTAATAATAGAAGTATTTACCTGGTTGAGGCAAAACAAAAATAAAAATCAGGCAAAAAAACAGCTGTTTTCGGGTAAAAACACCTTAGTAAATTTCGCTCTCAAAGTTCTACTATGTATTTGGTTTAGATGGAATGAAGCAATTGTTCTTCAATCCTGTAACATTATGACAACTGGACAAATAATGTAACCCAAAATAAACAAAGAACTATATGATGATGTGATGATAGTATATTATCAACACTGAATGATATTAAAGATTAGTTTTAAGTGATAATTGGGGGATATTTACTAAGAATCAGAGAGAGGTGAATTCAAATGCACACCAAAGCTGAAGAATGTAAAGTACGTGGTGCATTACCCCTAATGAGTCAGGCAAAAGCTCAATAAAAGTCCAAATAATAAATATAAAGAAAAAGATGGTTGCACACACAGCGAATAAGGTGTATAACCAAATTAATTTACTGACCGATTATACAGTGTACAGCAGAATAACGTTTCGGAGGGTACACACAGTTCGAAGGGAGGTGTGTACCCACAAAACATTGTTCTGCTGTACACTGTTACACCGGTCAGTAAATTAATTAATACACTTTTTTCACTGTGTGCAACCTTCTTTTTCTTTATTATTTGGATATTTACTAAGATCACTTTGACTATACCGATTAATTTTGCTCTGTTTCACTGTCAATTTTAATTTCCCTGTACTTCGATTCCCCTGATTTATAAAAATGTTCCCCTATCTAAAACAAGAGTTATCGATAAAAAGTGATCAGTTGAAACATTTTGCAGTGTTTTTCTATAAGGGTTACCTTTCATTGCAGATCAATATATTCTTTTTCATGGGAAATCATTTTTTCACTGCGGCTAAATGACAGGACCAACTCCACAGGGAATAATGGGTTAATGAATATGTATAAACAGTGATATTGATAAAAATAGGCAATTTCTCCTGCATTAACTAGTCAAAAACCGTTTTGACTTTAGTAAATATTCCCCCATATCTAATTAATTCATCTCTAGCTATATAAGCATCTTCTTACTTTTCTTTCATATTACAATCTCTTTTTAACTGATCTTTTAAAGACTAATCCTTATATAATTATGCTGATTTTTTTTCCTATTGTTTTTGCTTTTCAGTGTGGAAACAATAAATGATGGTAATTTCCATGTTGTGGAATTAGTGAGCTTGGACCAATCCCTGTCACTGAGTATTGATGGAGGAACTCCTAAATCCATTGTTAATTTACCAAAACAATCTTTACTGAGCTTTGACTCTCCTCTTTATATCGGAGGTAAAATATGTTTATTTCTTTCCTATGAATAAACTGTTTTATCAGAATGGCCTTTATAAATAGCTGTCTTACCTAGGGGGACAATTTGAACTTCTGTCAATAACGATTGGTCAGATATTTGGGTTAGGCAACTTCAAACTGATGTGTGTAAGTGAACCTTATTACTAACCGTTTATGGTATACCTAGATAAGGAAACAAAGAACAGTTTGTAAAAAAAAAATATAGCAGTTAAAAAATAAAAAGTTAATCTTTGCAAATGCTTTAAATTAGTTACTTTAGTGATAATTGCTGTAAATAAACCTCAGAATCAGTTCACATTTGTTATTAAATTTTCTTCTTAATTTAGGTTGGGAGATAGACTGGTTGTGTTGATAAAAGGAGGATACAAATCAAGAAATATTGTATTTGGTGTGTAGCTCAGCCAATAAGAGACTTGAAAGATCCTCGTAGTATTGTGTTTTATGAATGTTATTGTTATTACTGTCTAGTATTACATTACAGAAGGTGAACTTATGCATCCAGAAAATTATATACAACTTACATTGTATTCCCTTTTTTAGGAATGTCAATAAAAAATAACATTGCAGGTCTTCGACAGTCTCAAGGTCAAAATGGAACCAACTTCCAAGGTTGTATAAGAAACTTGTACATCAATAATGAATTACAGGATTTTAGAAAGTTAAATCTGCAAGTGGGTGTCCTTCCTGGTTGTGAACCCTGTCATAAAAAAATCTGTGTCCATGGCACGTGCCTGACTACAAGCCAGTCTGGATTCACTTGCGAGTGTGAAGGAGGTTGGACAGGACAACTCTGTGACATCCAGTCTAATGATCCTTGTCTTGGAAACAAGTATGTATTTAATATGTATCCACTAGTTTATAAAGATAATCTTCAGGAACATTTTAAAGCTAATTAGACGCCCATGATGTTAGTCAATTAGTGCACGTTTCATTAGGAGATAAGTAAATACATTCTGGAACAGGACGTTTACGTTCAGTGAAGAACAGTAACAAAGCAGATAATAGTTAATTATCTGCTGTTTAAGATACTGTGTAGCCAGAAGCCTTGAAATTATTAATGACCAACATGCTCTATGATATTGGTTTATATTGGTTTGCAGTTGCTAATGGCTTTCAGGTGCTGGAGAATGCTGGGAAGTGTGGTCTTAATACCACTGAAGAGCTGTGTATTATGTACTGGTTCTTGGTCTAATGCAGCGGTTCTCAACCTTTTTGCACCGCGACCCCTGCGATGACGTCATCGCGGGGGGTGTGCCCGGCCACGTGATGACGTTGCGGCCGAACGTCATCGCGTACGCTCGTCACGTGATGACGTTGCGGCCGAACGTCATCGCGTACGCTCGTCACGTGATGACATTGCGGCACTCGGCAGCAGTTCGCGACCCCTGTGAACTGGTTGTTCGACCCCAAATGGGGTCGCGACCCACAGGTTGAGAACCACTGGTCTAATGCAATTAAATATTTTGAATGCCAGGTACAGGTAGAATAGGCTTGATTGGACAGCAGCTATTTTTGCAGCCAAGGAATAAAGAAATCTTCTTTAACTCATTTTTCCAACTCCTTTTATCCTTTTCAAACTCCTTTTATTTCAAGCTTTTATCCCTCTTTCTTATATTGTCTATGTTTTTAATCTTTAGAATGATTTTATTTTGACAGTTTCCAGCTGTAAGATATCAAAGATGACTTGCACATATGTATATCTTGGCCGAGCTACAGTATAGTATAGAGTTTGGAAGTAGTTGTTTGTTTATTGCAAATGAAGGGAAGGGCGTAACTTTATTTAAAACCCTTCCAATTATGGAGTAATTATGGTATGAGAATAGAGGGAAATAAACTGTGCAAAGATAAACTGTGCACTATGCATTATCTGATAAACCCTTTAATTATACTGGAGATGTGTTTGAGTAAGTTATATTTCAGTTCCATTATATTTAATCCCTGCTTTCTCAAATAAAGTAAATAAATACATCTTCCATTTTATGTTAAGCTTATGTGCTTGTTTTTCTGAAGGATTGTAATGAAAATCTTGTAAAAGCATGGAAGTTCAGTAAGCGCCATGGCATCGTGCAGTAGGGGAATCTTAAAGTGCACCTATTGGCTCTAAACAACATTAGTTCATAAAATAGAGACAGTCTATAGGAACGTTTTTGTAATACACATCCATTAAAAAAGATGTACCTTTCTCTGTCAATTTGCCTCCTGTCTCTGCCTGTCAGCTCGACTCTGCAGGCTTGGTCGGATAGAAAGCTGTAGTAGGAGGCGTGGCTTACTTGATTGACAAGTAAGCCCTCTTACCAGCCTTCCTTCCTGTGTCACACTCCTACCAGCCTGCCTGTGTCAGCCTTGAAGTCAGTGCGAGAGTGCAAGCAGAGGTACTCGTGGGGGGGGGGGGGGGTTAGGGCCCCCGCGGGGGGGGGGGGGGGGGG
>JAKJJM010081975.1:0-15484 GCA_021901965.1 Pipa carvalhoi
GACACATTTGGGGGCCCAATTTATTATAAGAAAAGTTCGAAGGGGGGCCCCAGACATTTTGGCTGTATGGGGCCCCAAAATTCCTGATGGCGGCCCTGAGTGGGGGTGCTGTACTCTTTATTTCAGTGCTGAAACAAAGAGCTCAGCTGGCTGCAGGTCTGGTCCCCTGCTTGCTACAAATGGCCAATATAGTTAAGTACAGGCTGGCTGGCATTTAGCATACCCTTATGCAATGACTCTAAAGCAAGAGGGGTGCATTGGGAGTCATCATGGCTTTCCGATATGCCTCTCTGTCCTGCCTCAGTAAGGAGATTCTAATCGGTCATGATGTGCCACATGACCGTGATGTCTTGACGTCTCATGACTATGAGAACATGGCATCACGCAGCCGGCCCCCTTAAATAATGTTCTTTTTTTTCTTCTTTTCTAATTCTTTTCATTCTCTTATAAGCATGAATTCCAAATTGTAAAAAGCATACAAGTTCTTTTAAGTAGTGCTACCAGTCCTGGAGCATACTGGACAGCACACACAGGGGAATCAGTCTCTGTTTTAGAGAACCTCACTTTCAGCCAGTAAATAGCTATGTTTGTTTTGCGTCAGGGTTCATAGAATCCAACACACTATATAGCCATATGATATTGGTAACTATGAGAATAAACAGTCAATATAAATAGACAAGCTTTCGGGTGGCATATCTTCCCTTTCTCAAGTCTGAAGCAATACAGTACAAGGGTCAGGAATGTACACCATTCGGGTTAGTTTTAAAGAAAACTGCTACCCAGGCCACAGTCTTTACAGATACCCCCTCCAGCCCAACTAGCATTCCACCTGCCTGCTTGACCATCCTAACTTACTTTTGCTGCAGGTGGTCAGATGGCAGTAGACATAGGGTGGAAGTGAGTGAATACTTGGGCAGTGGTTGGTGGAGGAAGCAGCAGCTGGGAAGCATGGTAATGGTGCCCTATGAATCTCGCAGCCCTGGGCAGCAACCTGCCCTTAGAAAAGGGGCTTAACACATTGCATTTTCAATCATGGTAAAATAAAATACCAAGGAATGAGAATTCCTTAAAGACTTTGGATTACTATTATTTAAAATATCTTTCCTTATCTGCACATTTCCAGATCATTTAAAAGTAAACACACACACCTATGTTCGTAGGTGGAAACTTCTCGCCCAAAGAAATGGGTGAAGGAAATCTGTTGCAATAATCTCTGCAACAAAGGTAGAGAAATAGACCCTCCTACACCTGACCAGAGTAGTATATATATGTATTCTCTGGGTGAGACGTTTCCACCTGTGCCTGTGTTCATGTCTAATAACAAAATTGCACATTAGCATTTTAGTAATCTCCCCTTTACTGCTTTTGAAAATTTGCTGGGGTGGTGCATTACAGCTACGTTAGCTGGAATAGTATTACATTAGTCTGCACGGGTAAGTGCTTTAAACCTATATAGACTGCTAATGCAGGGAAAGGATATGCATTCTAAATATCAATAACAAAATATGAGTATTAAACATCTCTTAGTTTGTTGCAGAATTATTTAGTTGCCATACAGTTTTATTGGTCTTTTATGATCAATAGATATTCTATCTACCATTAATGGTGCCCATATCGTTCTTAGGATCTGGAAACAACATATTATTATGAACATATCAGCCTGCTTACAGTCGTTCAGCTTTTAAAAGCTTTCTATGATTAATTGATCTCTTATTTAGTTTCTATTTTTTTAAAAATGTAGTAATCTCCCTAACCACCAAGCCTACAGATAGGTCTAAGGATGTTATTGTTGCTGTATAATGAATGATGCTTGAACAATTGCATTCTGTGATTAAGACTGTGTATGAAATAGCATGACTGATTGGAGGAAGTCATCTTATTTCATTGCCTTTTATTAGGATATGATCGTTTTCAGGTATTTCTGTTGCTGCTATACAGAATATTTTGAATATGCATTTTTAAAATAATTTTTTTTTCATCCTGAATATACTATAGCTGAGGCTAGAAAAGTAATAGAAGAAAAGGGTAAATGGTGCAACATTGAAAAAACATTTGAAAAATCTAAATACTATAGAGGAGATCAAGTGGTGTTAACGTAAAAAATGGACAGAAATGACTTTGCATGATGTATGAAGTTTAGAACGATTTTAAGACCAATTTGAAGAAGTGAAATTAACGCCTGCCTTAACCCTGGCGTTAGAGAGCAGGTACACACTTGTGTAAAATGTTAGCACTTCCTATTTTGTCTCCATTTTTACAATAATGACTGGTTTGTGTAAAAATGTTAGCAATTACCATTTGTGGCTTTTTCTTATCGATTAATGATTGATTACTGTAAAATAAAATTTCAACATTGCTAGCATTTTCTACACAAACTAGTCATTAGTGTAAAATTACTGTAAAAAATTTTTACGCAAAAGTTATCATTAAGTGTACTTCTAATAATAAATAGCTGTTATTTTTTAGTGCCCTTTTTTACCATTGTTATAATGCCACTTGATACATTTCCCCCTATATTTTATTATCCTAGGAACAGGCATAAGAGAGGCAAGCACCTTAAATTACCAGCTGCCTGTGAGTCAGTAATCTATAGTTTAAATAAATCAGTGCTGAAGTTTAACTGTTTGTATGGGCTTTAGCTGGCAGAAAAACTATATAAATGACTGAGCATTCAACTGTTTGGGATCATCTGCACGTAAAAATGATTTACGTAACTAGATTGTAGTTAGATCAGCGGTTCTCAACCTGTGGGTCACGACCCCTTTGGGGGTCGAACGATCGTCTCACAGGGGTTGCGATCTGCTGCTGAGCTCCATTGCGTGATGACGTTTGGCCGCGACGTCATCAAGTGACGCGCATACGTGATGACGTTGCGGCCGAACGTCATCACGTGATGCACGTATGTGATGACGTTACGGCCGAACGTCATCATGTGATGTGGCACACTCCCCCCCCCCCGGGATGATGCCACTGCAGGGGTCGCGCTCAACAAAAGGTTGAGAACCGCTGAGCTAGATGTTTTTCTGTACAAATTATTGTAAATGCCCAGATTGCTTTGTGTGTGCATTATATGTGTTGGTAATGTTCCCCATAATAATTTATAGCACTATATAAAGTACGGTAATGATTTAGTGCAGCCTATACACATTACATATGTGATTTATGTTTTAGTTTACATGGTAACAACATAAAATGAACACTGAGTAGTCTTAACTGACTTATAAACAGCAGTGTATGTAACAAGTATGATTTAAAGATTTGCAATTTTAAAGAAATAATACAATTAGGGGAAAATTTATAAAGGTCATTTTGATCTATTCGCCACAAATCAATCCCATTTTTTACTTTTCGCCATGTTATCGTCATTTTTTTCTTTTCACCACATTTTCGATTTCCATCAATTTATGTAGCACTGAATAAAGTTTACTAGTATCAAAAAAGATCGATATCGATAAATATTGATGAATTGATATCACTACACTTTATTTTACTTTCAATGGAGCTCTTTTTTCCATAAATATCGATATTGCTGGTCTTTTCAGTGTGGACTTATAAAAAAGTTCTAAACCATCTCCATAGGAAATAATGGGTTTTTGCCTCCCTCAACCAAGTCAGAAAAGGCTTAATAGATATTGATATCGAAATACCAGGAAGAAACTTTTTTGATGTTTAGAAATATCCCCTATAGCAGCGGTGGCAAAACTATGGCACACATGCTAGAGAGGGCACACACGCCGCGGACCCGACTTGACAGTTTTGAGGCCGGATCCGTGGCCTACACTGAAGGAGTGCTCGCCCACAGATATGAGCAGAGCTCCTCCCTTAATGCAGGTGCGATGACGTCACTCATCAGTGCCTGCACTTTGGGGGAAGGCACTGGTGAGTGATGTCACTTTTCAGCACTCAGTGCCAAAAAGGTTTGCTGTCACTGCCCTATAGTATTAGAAGAGAACCACTAAGCCCTGTATGCCACCTCATAAAAACAATAGCTTTGCAATGAAGTATTAAGGGCATATTTATAAAATTACAATTGTCCTATAGACATGTGAATTTGTGACAATTCACCACATTATTTTCTTCAATGTGACTAATTGTCTCACTGTTTGCAACTTTACTGAGAAGTCCATCTTCTCATTGCAAATGCGTCAACACTTTAAAGGAGAAGTATAGTCAGATTACATCTTTACATATGCATTACTATACCTTAGTGAAAGTTTCTCCCATTAGAAGTTTCATGTGAAGCAGGATGATTTATTAGGCAGCACTGGAAAACTCTCACACCAGGAAATAATGTGATATATCTTCTAAACACGAGAAGAAAAAGCTGCCTGACTGCTATTGGTTAAGCAGTGTGCTGACCTTTTGGCCTCATCAGTCATGCTTGTTTACATTCCTGAAAGTCAGTACATGTCACACACATGACTCATCCGTGACGTCAGCAGCTCCTGATTGGCTAAGGCCAACCAGGAAGTGCTGGGGAGAGATGAGTCTCCCCAGCGGCTGCTGCACTGAGCAGCCTAATGTAACGAGCGGTGCTTGCATGTAAGCACCGCTCGTTACATTTACTAGAGGGTATGGAAATTCGAAATTTCGAATTTTTATTTGGAATTCCGAATAAATTTGGAATTCCGAATAAGAACTCGGAATTCCGATTTTACAAAATCGAAAATGCCATTTTCGAATTATTTATATCGAAAATGGCATTTTCGATTTTAATAAATTTCACCCTATGTATAGTACTGCATATGTAAATATGTAATCTGACTATACTTCTCCTTTAAGGGAACGTTTTTTCTAAAGGTCATTTCAACCTTTCTGATTTATTTCAGCGGTTTTCAAATCTATTTTTCTATTCCACCAATTTGTAAGGGACTGATTAAAAATTGTCAATATTGTTAAAAAATTATTGATTAATATTGATCTGTCAAAATTGCCACACTTTGTAGTGTTTTCATTACAGTTCCCCTTCCATTGCATACCGATATCAATATTGATGGTCTTTTTTGACACAAGAAAGTATCCAAGTGTGGCAAAATGACCAAATATACTGCATAGGGAATAGTGGGTTTTCACCAGCCTAAATCAGGCGAACACTTTTCCATGAGAAAATTTGATGGACAGCCCATTTAAATATTATCCTGTGTCAAAGTGACAATTTCCAAAGCATACTGGTAAGGACATGTGAATTTGACATTGCCAAAACGAAAGTGGTGAATTGGAGGGATTATGGAAGGTTTCTTGTTGCTATTCTTTGACGTTTCACTTAAATGTTTCAAGAAATGTGCAAGCCAAGTTCTATGTTGAAGAAGACCACAAAGCTCCAAGGAAACATTTTGAACCTCAGCAGAAAAACCAGGGTAAATATCTGGCCTTTTTCAAAACCCTTTAATGCATGCTAGTTGGCCTGTTCTATTACAAAATGAGATCTTGGTGAATCTGGATTTAATGAACCTTTGTGGGCCCCTAGTAGACAAATGTTACCCACAGTGGTGGGTAGATTCCTTTCTAATCCTGCCTGCTGTGGTCTTCATGTGCTTTAGGTCATCACAAAGGATTGACACAACTGCTGGAAAATTTGGACTGCTTGCAGAATTTTATATAAGGGTGAGCTGGTAGTTCTGCTGTTAGCAATAACTTTCAGTGGGGTTGTGTCAGTAAGGGCAACCCCCATTTCAGGTTAGTGTGGCTAGGAGGCCTGTTGGTGCACAAACACACTTAGGTAAGCAGTAGGGTCCTTGTTTCTTTTCCTATTATCCATGTGGAAGTAGTGAGAAAGAATAGAGCTGGTTAGTACATGTCTGGCCAATCAGAAAAATAATAAACAACTGTTTAATGTGATAAGAGGCACTCTTGCTACACTCAATATACTCAAAAATATACACACTATGCTTTTAAAAAGGACTGTTATTGAGTGTTTGTATTTAACATGGAAGTTGAAACTACTGAATACCGCTAATGTCTTACATCTAGGGACACATTTACTAAGGTCGAAAAGGTTTTTCGACTAGTAAATGTAGGAGAAACAGCCTATATTTCACAATATCACTGTTTTCTCCTATTTACTAAGCTCTTCAAAAACATTTTTGTCACCCAAAATAATTCTCCTGCCTCAGTCTGGCATAAACCCATTATTCCCTATGGAATTGGTCCTGTCATTTAGCCTAAGTCCAAAATATTTCCCATCAAAAAGAGACATCAATATCGATATTGATTTGTAATGGAAGGAACCCTCATAGAAAAGCATTGCAAAGTGTGCCCCTATTAATGATTTATTTCAATGGGGAAACATTTTTATCAATCCTTTGTAAATCAGGAGAATTGAAAAGTACAGGGAAATATAAATTGACAGTGCAATGTGGTGAAATCAATTGCTGTGGTAGAACAGGGCTTAGTAAATATGTCCCATGATGTTTGGTGCTAGTAGTCCCATGCCCTTCTCACCTTGTAAGACATATATTACAGATCTCTTTGGATCAGAGAGGGGGGGGCAAGTGCATTGTTGACTAATATGCAACTTATTGTTTCAATACATTTTAATGTAATGTAAAAAGTATTGCACAACTAAGTTTTGTAAAGTTATGACAATTGTCATAAACAATAGCTATGGGATGGATACACAAAAACACATTCAATTTTGCTTATTTGCAACTGAATCAAAAACAAACCATAATGTTGTTAACATGTTTCTTGTAATAAATAAAAATTACACATACAACAAAAGGATTTATGGTATGAATACTTACTTTTACTTTTAATTATATACTATTATATAGTATGTAATTGCTGTATAAAAACTAATTTAGTATTAATATTTCTAACAAAGCTTGATCACAACATGAAAAAAAAGCATAATGTGTAATGTGTTTCCTGTGACCACACTGTAGAATCTCTTTAACTTTGTGAAGCAATACGTAAATTCACTTTGGACTTTGTTTTACAAACCAGACACAAATGAACATTCTCCATCCCACTCTGTTGCCTTTGCCTTTGTAGTTGACTTAATGCCATATTACCCAGATGGACAGTCTGGGAAACAGACCTTTTTTTCTACAGACTGCATTCATTCTCTTTACCCTCTACTGATTCTCCCAGCCCCCTGACGCACACTTTTCACTAATCCACAGATTTCAGACTCCTACAACTCCTCAATCACTGAAACACAGTACATGAAGAAAATCTCTGGTTAAGTATGGTAGAATAATGAGAACTAAAGGATTCTGGGAAAAAACTGGCATTGAACCGAAGTAGGCCCAGTGACATTTGGGTATCACCAGCTGTCTCCACCATGCTTCACTTGCAATTACACAAAAGAGGGAGGATAGGGTTGATTTAAAATAATACATAAAGGGTACTTTAAGCAGGTGTCATTTGTAACAGGCATAAACTGACTTTTTATATAACTTTCTTTTCTGTTCAGTTTCTTGGTTTGATGTATCAACAGCCATCGTAAATGTCTAAAACTATATCCCTTAAATGAAATAGGTATGTTACTATTTGGAATAGTTAATATAAGTGCTGATTCAATATGATGGTATCTCAAATCTCCAGTTAAAGAGGACCTGTCAATTTGAGACAAAGCTGTTTGATACATCTTTAGATGGCACAATGGCTCAGTGGTTGGTAATGTTGCCTTTTAGTACTAAAATTCAAGTCCTAGGGTACCATATGTGTTCTGCTTTTGATTGACTAGTTTGGCTTCTGTCTAATTTGCCCTGAGTATTTGTGTTTGTGTGCATGTGACTAAAAATTTAGATTGTGGGATCAACTTCAATGTTACACAATCCAATATGGAGGAGCCCTATATATTATACACAGCAACAATCTTACTAACAAAAAAACCCAATTATTTTTCAGGGATAAAACATTTTACAAGTTTATCTATGTGCCACAGATTCTATGAGAGTGTAATGGTCACCTGTGTAAAATGGTAAGTAGTAGGTTGAGGAAGTGACAAATGGCACTGTTTACACTATTGTACAAGTTTTCAGTACTTTACTGCTCACTGTACTAATGTAGACATATTGATTTCATAAGTATATGGACCAGATTTTTGTGTGATTTCAAGGTTGCGGGACTGTAATAAATAAGGATGTTTGCACATCCTGGGACTTATTCTTGAAAGGCTGAACAGTTGGTGAAGCTTGGTATTTGTGTCCATTCATCACTTCCTGCTCTTCAAGTATGTGGGGAACTTACAAGTTTTGACGCTTACAATAGTTGCATGATTTTGCGTGCGCATGCAAAGGCTGTTCATCAGATCAAAATGGCAAATTAGGGGGTTGATGGCAGGGCTCCTAGTGTCGGACTCACTATGCCACACTATGAATAAAACATGTCTGTGCCATTCTCTTCTTCACTCTGGGAATCTGCCATTTCGTGAATAAGGAGTAGAGAATTTGTGACTATCAGAGCCTAGTGACCAGCTGCATTTTTTTCGATAAGATATGCTCTTTTAATAGAATGTCAGTATCACATTAATTAAAGTATCCGTTACATGGTTTCTCTTGGCCTCTTTTAACTATATTAAAAAACTGGGCTTTAATTAGCCTACGGCTCTCGTGAAATGCTTGAAGACCATTTGGCTGTTTGTATTTCACTCCTGGCATTGTACAGTAAAGGTTACACATTGCTCCTTAGTACAGAGAAAGATAGCAATCAAAGACATTCTTTCATATTAAAAATGTGCACCAGAACAAAAGTTACACAACTCTAACCCTTTTAAGTCCTGCTAATGTTTCTCAAGACAGATTTAGGTATAGACTCTAAGAATGTGCTTATAAAAAGTAAGCAGCTAAAGATATGAGGCAGAAAATAACTGTTAAGGTAAAAGCAGAGGCCAATTCTTGCAACATATGAATAATGCTAAGACGTGAATGATAATTTTACTCATTAAGGGCCTTTTATCTCTAAAATAAAAATCTTCTGTTCAGCCAGTTTCTTACATGATAAATGATTACAACAAATAATGCTTTGATGGTAGTTGTTTGCTGTTGCATTCTCAAATGGAGTCTATACAATATTACCCCTAGCATATATTTACGTAATCTCCAGAGAACTTGCAGGATCGCATTTATATGGGGAAACATCCCTGAGAAAATGACTGTAGTTGATCAATTAACACTATGATGAAGGAACTTATTTAGAAGAACTGGGTCTGTGGCAGTTTGATGAAAGTGAAAAGGGGATCAAACTAATGTTTTTAGGACAAGGCCCCACTTTGTGTTTTGACACACATGACTTTTCTCCAAACGCATAAAACCAATAGCAAACAGCCAAGCAAAGTTCCCCATTAATTTAAAATAAAGTAGCACTGGCAACTGTCTCACCTTCTGTCACCAGACAATTTACAGTGAAAAAAGACTTCTTGTGGGAAAAACACAGTGGGGCCTTGCCTTTAGAGCATAAGGTACTTACAAGGAAGTTTAAAATAACTAATAACTTAGACAAAGAATATCCGATACCTTCTAATGAACTTAACAAAACCCCGCAGTGTCAACCTTTGATAAAAAAAAAAAAAAAAAAAAAAAAGAAAAACTGTCTGGATTTGCTAAACACATGGTTATTTTATATTCCATATAATGCAACAGAATAAGAAATAAAGGCAATTACATCCCCACCATAGCCAGCCATACAGATGCTGCTAACACACTGGTGCTGTACTTAGCTGTAGCTGTAACTGTGATGCTAGATGTAAAGAGTTGTGACTACGCTGGAGGTTGTTTCTGACTAATGCCATACCTTTTCCCAACTGAGTCACTTGATTCTTAGTTGGTAAAGTGAAGAGCTATTTATATTATTATCTGTTTAAAATAATATTACACTGTGGGATACCCTGTGTGTTGCCCTTGTGCGCCCTTGTTGTTCAAGAATTGAAGACTGTTTATGTTGAAAATCTTGGGGTATGTTTGAACAATAGCTGCCAAGGATCAGTTTTGGACTTTTTAAATTACCTTCCTGAGAAGGTAACTTTATTTTTATGTTTATTTTTGTTCATGATTTTTTTTGTTGTGATTAAGGATTTCATTTTCCTTCTACTAATTGTTTATTTGTTTCATTGTATGTTTTTTTTGTTTTTTTTAAGAGGCACTGCTTGTTGTGAATTAATCTGTTCAATGAACCAGCCCTTTTACCTTTAGCACACAGACACACTTTAATCTTTACACAAAGGTTATCAGATAAGATGAAAACTAAGTGGGAAACGTGTGATATCTACAATAATCCAACCTCTTGTGTCAATCATAACTTGGCACTTAAAGTGGTTTTATACTTGTAAGTTACTCACTTGTATTGTGTAATTCACTTTTCCCATGTATGTCTTAGGTTTGTGTTGTTGAATTGTACAGCGCTGTGTAAATTTGTGGCTCTTTATAAATAAAATTATACATACAGTACATACATACATATAATCACGACTGGATTGTTTGCAAACTGGGGAATGCTTGACATATGCTATTAGCAGGGCTTGAGAGATTGCAAACAATATTTAACATAGTTTCAAGAACTATATTATTTTAAAAAAAGGCACAAGTCCATCCTGTTCAGCCTATTATCCGGCAATCTTCCAATGATCCAGGGGAAGACAAAATAAAACCCATGAGTCAAAAGTCAAGTATCCAAGGAAAAAAGACCAAAGACCACTCATCCAGTTTATTTGGGGATTAACATAAACAAAATCTTAAAGAAGATCAAGATTAAATACTCCAACCCACATATTTACTTCACATATACCCCAAAGAAGTGATAATAAATACAAATATGTATGTGCATAACAAAACACATCATACATCATGCACACAGTCTGAGAGTGTGTTTGCAGCACAGAATGGGAGGGGGTTATGGGGGCAGCATAGTGTGAGTGGGGGTTGTGGGGGCAGCACAGAATGGAAGGGGGTTGTTGGGGCAGCACAGCACAGTATTGGGAATGAGGGTTGTAATGATAACTTTAGGTGCAGGGCACCACAGCTGGCCCCACCCAAGGCATGGATTCTAAGGGACCCACGGTCTTCACCCTTAACCCCCTCAAGGGGGTATGGCCTTTGCCGCAAAGGGAACCCCAGGTCACGGCCCCTGGGGGAGCCACCCACTGGCGGTGCTAAAGTGGTGGCAGAGGAGTAGGTGGGAGCTTCCAGAGAGCAGGATACCAACAAGTGACCAGGGATCACATAGAGTAGCAGGATTCCAGAAGCAGGACTCATGACTCGGGATACCAGGACTCTTGATTCCAGAACTCGGGATACCAGGACTCGGGACAACAGGACTCAGAACAACAGGAAGCAAGACCTATAAATAGTCAATGGGATAGCCAGCCTGCAGAGTATATATACCCTAAGCAAGAAGGGGATTGGCTGGCAAACATCTTTATCATTGGAGCAATAGAAAGTACTATTTGGATCACCTATGCAAGGTGGGAAAATGGAATCGAGCCAGGTTGAAATCAGGTAGTAGAATACCAGAAAGGCAAGAAATGTCAGCCAGCTCCATAGCGAGAGGGAAAGATCACCACCTGTGGGTGGAACGTCCAGGGTTCAAATCCTGGGACCGGAGCGAGCACTGTGTTACAGGGGAGTGTTGTAGGGCAGGCAGTCCAGTATGGAAAATGGGGGGTTTTGTGGGGCAGTGCAGTAATGCGGAATGGTGGGTGTTGTGGTTCAGTGCAGTACTTGAAAATTGCGGAGTCACACCACTTTACCTGCTGCGTGTAGTGCACTATATGGGGACTCTGCTGCACTATATGGAGCACAATGGAGGGGAGACTGCTGAGGGGGGCACATTTTGGCACTGTTGCCTATTGCTCAATTAAACCTTGCCCCGGCATTGCTCAGAATAAACTATAAAGAGATTTTATTACTGCCAAATTCTACATTTACTAAATTTTTACTAATTTCCTTTTCTATTTCCAACACACACCTTTTAACATCCCTGCTCTTTTTTTGTGATAAAATACACAGCGATTAAGGGCGAAATTTATTAAAGTCGAAAACGTTGTTTTATTTGATATCACAATATCAATAATTTTTGACAGGAGAAAATTTCGATATTTCGATATCGAATATTAATTTATACAAAGATAAATCGCAAAATCAATAAATTCGACGGAAATGTTTTTGATATTGCGATATCGAATATTATATTTTTCAGTGATGTTTCAATTACGCTTGTTGAATATGGTATAAAGGTAGTTTTCGAAAGGGAAAGGGTATTTTTCTGTATATCAATATCAAAAAACTTGATCGAAACTTTTCAACCATATTAATTAGATCCAAGAAATTGATTGAATTTTTTTTCATTGAGTTTTTCGATCGAATACAATCGAAAAATTCGAAAACGGCCCTTTCGACTTTAATAAATTTTGCCCTAAATATTCCATTTTCTGTGGTGATAATCCTGATAATTAGTGCTTGGGCGCTTTTACGTGATGTCAAGGTCACTTGGCGCATCAGGACCAATTAGGATCTCCCAATACGCCAGGGTGAGACAGAGGGGTGCAGGATGCACGATGCGCCCCTCTTTCCCTCACCTTTTTATAATGTAAGAAAAACTGCCATTAGAAAAATATGATTTTTTTTTTGTGTTACACAAACAAAAGGTTAGTTATCTAAGGTTACCTAAGGTTAGTTATCTAATTCAATATAGAATATTAAATTAGATTTTTGGTTTAACAGCATAAATTATCTCTAACCACAACATAAAAAGTATAGATGTTCCATTTTGTCAGCTCTCTCATAATCACAGAGTAACTGACCTTACAAGTATACTGCAGATGAGCTGGTATAAATAATATATATGTTTTATTGCATATTTTATATGGAACACAATAAAATGAAAGACATTTATTAGATCCAACTGAGAATTAAAGCCCAGGAAAGGTGGAGCAAGGACAATACATTATCCTTATTAAAATTACATTGCCTTTTATATTGTCATACTTACATAGGATAACATTGTTTTAGCAAGTCTCACAGTACAATCTGTAAAGGTCTATTTGTTGTGTTGTAAAAAATTGCGACATTTTTCTCTTTCTTTCTTCCTCTTTGGGGCTTATTTATGAAAGTCCGAACAGTTACATTTATTTGCCACTTCGCCACTATTTGGGTATTCGGCAAACTCAGTGATGTGGCAAACTGGTGCCAATAGTGTTCATAATGTCAGGGAAGTTGTCAATGAATACATTTTTTTTAATTTAAAATACTTTATGGGATCTGAGTTAGGAATTATTTGTCACTGAAACTAATGTAAAAACAATTGTTACAAATTATGCTACTAATCTATGGCAACAATATCAGTGATCCGTGACCCAAACACAAAAAAATGGTGATATTGCCCTTTCGTCTGATAATTCATGCATATTGCCAGCATGATTTCACTAATGCAGACCACATAAACCACAGAGTCAGCGAGGGTATTTCTGAAAGTTTTACGACAATCGAAAACAACTTTTAAATGTAAGTAAATGCACAATAAAGCACTTTTCAAATTTGATAAAAGCTTTTTAAAATAGGCAATATTTACATAATAAACCAAAACATTGTTTCTCCAGTGATAAGTGGTCAAAAACTTTTTGACTTTTATAAATGTATGTGCTAAACAGTAAATGCACAATGTGCAATTTGATGGGAACTGTCACAAATTTGGCAATGTCTACACCCTACCAAGAAACTTGTATATAATTTAATTCTAAACACCATGTAATGTTACAGATACCAAGAAACAAATTTATAGAAAGAAACAAGTGAAGTCATGGTGCAGCCCTCCGGCAGGTGAATCTTTAACACTGTGTGAAAGTGACCCATAGGGCGAAATTTATTAAGCCCGAAAAGACTCGATTCGAGTCTTTTCAGGCTTAATCTCGCGAGATTCTCGCACAAGAATTCTCACAAGATCATCCAGCGGGGTCTCGATTGCGCTTCTCTGCAATCGGGTCTTTCGCCTGAAAGGTAGCCATAAGTTCTATGGCTACAAAACTTTCAGCCGAAAGACCCGATTGCGGAGAAGCGCAATCGAGATTCTCGTAAATGATCTTGCGAGAATTCTCACGTGAGAATCTCGCAAGATTAAGCCCAAAAAGACTGGAATCGAGTCTTTTCGGGCTTAATAAATTCGCCCATAGGGTATTTATTAATCTTGAAAGGGAAATGCAGGAAATGAAGGTTTTTTTATTTACAGACAGCTAGAAAAGTACAATTTATTTTATCTACCATAACCAGAACTTTTTTATGGTTATGGTAGATGGAATATACTTAACACAAGTAGATGGAATATACTTAACCATGGTTGGTCATAGGAATTAAAGACATGCCAAGCATCTTTTTTTTCAGACTCAGACTCTTTTATTGTCATTTCAGCAATATACAGGATTTACAGTATACAGTGAAACAAAATAACGTTTTCTCTAGGACTAAGGTGCTACTTATATCAATAGATAGAGGGAGGGGGGAAAGACAAAGATATTTCAAAGAGAACCAGGACTGGTTGACTGATGTGAGTATAAAGTGTGTTGTGCATTTTGTTTACAGGGTGTGAACAGAGAAAAAACGGGTATTACACGTTAGCAGCTATGATTGTCTGTTGTTGTTTTGTAAAGTGTGAGTTTGTGTGTGCATGTGTGTGTGTTTGTGGATTTGAGTGTGTTCAGTTCTGACTCTGATTGTTGAGGAGTCTGATAGCTTGTGAGAAGGAGCTGTTGCAAATTCTGGATGTGAGGGCCCGAATGCTTCGATACCTTTTGCCTGATGGCAGTAGGTTAAAGTGTTTGTGTGAGGGGTGTGTGTGATCACCCACAATGCTGAGTGCTTTGCGGGAGCAGTGTGTAGTGTAAATGTCCATGATGGAGGGGAGAGACACACCGATGATCTTCTCAGCAGTCTTCACAATTTGCTGAAGGGACTTGCGATCTGACATAGTACAGTTCCCAAACCAGACAGTGATGCAGTTGCTCAGGATGCTCTCAATAATTCCTTTGTAGAATGTGGTAAGGATGGGAGGTGGAAGATGAGCTTTCCTCGGCCTTCGCAGGAAATATAGGCATTGCTGGGCTTTCTTTGTGTTGTTGTTGGTGTTCATGGACCAGGTGAGATCATCTGCCAGGTGAACACCAAGGAATTTGGTGCACTTGACAATTTCCACAGCAGAGTCATCGATGATCAGTGGCGAGTGATCACACCTACTTCTTCTGTAGTCCACAATCACCTCCTTGGTTTTGTCTACGTTCAGAGACAGGTTACTGACCTGTTTTGACCTGTTAACTACTTTATCTAACTCTGGAAAAGCACTCCACATATTATTAAAAGGTAGCTAAACTTAGAAGCAAAATGGCAGACAAACTGCATGGGCGGTATTTAATAAAATCGGAAAGACTGGTACTGGTCTTTCCGACTTTACTACGGTCCCGATTTCCATATTATGGAAATCGGTATTTTTCGATTTCCATAATCTGGAAATTGGGTACTTGTACCGAAAAAATCCGTAGCCATTTTAATCAATGGCT
>JAKJJM010081995.1:0-13154 GCA_021901965.1 Pipa carvalhoi
ATGGAAATCGAGAAACACCGATTTCCATAATATGGAAATCGGGACTGCCCTTATTAAGCCCAAAAAGACTCCGGTGGAGTCTTTTCGGGCTTAATAAATACCGCTCAATAAGTCATTCATAGTTGCATTATGTCATTGCATACACCTTATACACTATTAAACAATGTAGTGTACAGCAGTAATGGAATGACATAAAGTGGGCTGCAACTTCTTCCATCCTTCAGTTTGATGGCAAGGGTGAAGGGACCTTTATAGTTCCCATAAGAATCAATTGTCAGGCCTTTTGCGTAATCATATGGATCAGAAAGGCTGTTTCAACACCAGTATGCATGAGTTCCAGCTCATGGACTTAAAGATGTGAATGATCTAGCAATTGCATGTATAAAATTATATTCTATTTTCTACCAAATAATAAAAAGCATAGCTTAGCAAAATCTGGACAGGATCATTATCCCCCCCAATGAGACTGAATCAGTTAACATCTCTGCCAGCTGCCCACAATTTACTAATTTGCATTCTTGGATGGAATAATCAAAAACAGCTTGCATTATGTAATGATTTCAAATAATTCAGCTAAAACCATGCTGAATATATCAGTATAAAGCTTGGATGAGCCATGGCCCTGGCCTTACAGAGAGAGAAGTAAACAAACTCATCAGCCATTCAGATGTATGTTTCTATATAGGTGCTGAGATGTTACTTATTTGGAAATGGCAACTCTGGTCAAAAATTGGAATTTGGAAACATATACCAGTTCCCCGATCCAGAAGAGGTTTCACGGACCGCTGGGAGTGTGAGCAGGACCAAACATGCACTGACGGCCGAATGACAGTGACGAACTTTGTGCCCGTGCGTCACCATCAAGCGGCGCAGTGCAGAGGGGTCCACGGACCGGTAGTGGTCCGCGGCCCAGCATTTGGGGACCCCTGCTTTAAATGGTTATTGCATTATATTTCACCAGATTATTAGTCCTTCTTTGTTATGTCTTTCTCTTATCACTATTGCTAACTATGGTTCATCATTTAGGTGGTTATTCTCTAAAGTAAGATTTGTTGTGTAAAGGTGCAAATTAGCCAGCTAAAGACAGTCGCAATAGACTGCTACTGTCGCAGTCGCAACTTTATAACGAGAATATTGTCGCAGTCATGACTTTACAATGGAAATGTTGTCAAAGCTGGAATTATAAAAATTGTCATGGTCGCGATTTTATAAAGGAAGAATTATTGCAGTGGCAGATTTGCAATGGGAATCCGCTTTTTGCGAATTCGACAGTCGAATACTCATTTTAGAGAAGAACCCTCTCAAATGCTATCTTTTATACACACTGCACTCTTGGAGTCATTAAAAACAAATTGACTATTAATAAAGACATTGCTGCAAAACATTTAAACATGTTTAATTTAGCGTCTTGCATGAAACATGCTCTAAAAAGGTACATGAACTGCCGCACCAAATTAGCATGTTTATCAAAACTAATTCTTTTAACACAGTTGCCTAGTCTGTATAAACTATTATTTACTTGGACTTTAAGCACCACCCCACACTGAGGTGCAATACAAAAGTACGGGTAGTAAAGCCTACTACTGTGATGCACAAACTCCAACACAAATTTGTGATAGCATATACTACAGTTCTTATTTTATACATGTTATTTTCAACAGCATTAACGTCCCTTTCCTTTATGTCACGGATTTATAAGTGATTGTGTATAAGTAATACATTTCAATATAGGCATCTCACATTTCAAAAGTGAACAGAAATCAGAGTTTAACTATACCAATGTGCATGCTTATACAGACATTTCCTTTTCCCAGTTTCTTAATTACTTTCCCAAGAAAGAATCTATTAAAGCAATTAAATAAACTGCCTAGGACCAACTTATTGTACAAAAGACCAGTTATACATGGAAATCATGCAGTTAGAACCAGCAAATCAACATGTATATGTCTAACCAAGTAAATGGAAACAAAACAAAAAAAAATAAACACAACTATTGTTATATATAGCATAATTTCTGATACAATCTACAGCATAAATCTAGCGTAGGGAAGTTCCAGGAACATCTATATATTTTTCAAGCATTCATAAGGGTTTGGATATTTGCTTTCAGATATTTTAATGCTCTCTACATTGACTTTAAAGACAACAAAGTGGTTCAATGAATGGTACAGCATTTTTAATGCATGCAATTCCCTAGACAGCAAACATTTGCCCTCTCAGTTTTTCAATTGTAAATATATGAGATCACTGTTCTATTTTTTAGCTGCCTGTGTGGAACTTTGAACTATTTCTCTTTCTTTGGCTTTTAATGGAAGCTCAGAGCTACTTGCTGAGTCTGCAAAGCAGGATGTAAGTGTCTGCATTTGCTCTGCACTCATATGACCCACATTGTATCCAAACAATACAAGATCTTTATCTGGCAGGTCATATGATTTCAACAAACTGCAAACACACAAAAAGTTAGTAACAAAAAAGGAATAATAGAAAAAAAAAAATTGTAGATTTTTTTTTTTTGCAATTTTTCAATTGTAGATCTTTTTTGTATCTAATGCATCTAAATTTGGACAGTGAAATAATTTTTTTCTGGCACGTTCAGTATTTTGGCCATTACAAACAGCTGATTTACAAATAAAAAAATAATATAAATAAAAACACATGCTTAAATGCTAAAAAACAGAATGAGAACCACATGTCAGAAACATTTAGGATCCAAGTTTATTTTCTACCACTGGAGTCTATATTCAGCCATCGCCAAATAATACACTGTAATCCACATGCTTTTTATATCACTTATTGTGTAGCTAAAAACACATTTCTTGGCGAAAGCTTAAAGATGAAAAACTTCTTATGTGGAAATAATGTTAGGGAATATTGCGTTTCCTTTAAAGCCAGTACAGGGACCCATTAATTATGAATATGCATGATCCAAGGAAAAAAATAAAGACTGAAGTGAACTTCATATAGCTTTTGGCAATATTTGTCAGTGAGAAATATACAGAGGTCTAGTGACTTTGTTGGTCTGCATATGGTAGATCAACAGGAGGTTTCAAAAACAGAATAGGCAGTTTCCGTTGCAATGAAATGCTGTTAGTTTTGTTTACACTGTGTAAAGAAATCATGCGCTGCTTTGTTTCACAATTATACATTTTATCTGTAGAAAACATGTATCATATAATCACACGTTAGCTATACTAAGGACTGAATTAATAAAGATGTCGAAGAAAAGCATCCTTTGCAAACCTACTCAATGCTTTTGGGAACACACAATTCTTAAGATTTTAGATGCAGCCCATTGTCTGCATTTTCCAGTAAGTTTTACAAAAATTAAGATCACTGTCTGGTTCAAGAAAATATTAGAATGAAGCAGTGGTTGAATAAAACAATCTATAGGTGTCCATGAAGGCAATGTCATACAATGAGTTTGACAGCTCTCAGACCAAGACTGAGCTTGCTCTGCTCCCCAAATGTCAACAGGAAACAGTAAATTAAGTATTTTCCCCCTCTCCACTTAAGAATCACCCCTAGTGCTAATGAGTTTTAGTTTCTCTTTAATGAGAAGCTAAAGCCTCAGGTCAGCCAGCCTGCATTTAGCTAAATAAGCTACCTGTACAGGCCCTGGGGCTTAAACTTCAGCATCCAGCTATCAGAAATACAACTATACTTCCACTGGCCCCTGCGCCAAAACTCCCAAGCGCTCCTCCTCTCCTCCTACGAAAAAAAAACCTTAATTTCTTTCTACCACATTCAAAACTTAAAACTGCCACATCCCCATAGTACTGCCCTCAGTGGTAATCAAGCAATCCTCAACAGCCCTAAAATGCTCCTCATTTAGAACACTGTAGCTTGTCACTGTTTTTTTTTTTTTTTTGGTGCAAAATTTGGTCAGATCAGTCACACTTCCAACATCATTATATAGTTCTTGGGTGCTACCTTAATTATTGTAGTAAAGCAAGTTGTTCTGTAGGTAGATGGGCCAAACATCTATATGGAAGTAGCACCAAAAACCATCCCTCTAATATAATGGCTCCACATGTGTAAAGGTGTATTGGCTTAAAAGCCCTTCCTTCACATAAAAAGGATACAGTCAGGGGAAGTTCAGCCTCTTGATACCAATGGAGGAACTTGCAAAAGGAAAAAGGCAATCAAACAAGAGGAGCCTTACAATAATGACATGAGGTAATATACTGGACCCACCATACATGGTCGAAGACAGATGGGCTTCACATTTAATGGTCATAAATATATAACTAAATTCTATAAAATATATATAAATAAAATGTGTGAATTTGCAGAATTTAAACATAAAAAATACAAGGAGCAAGGGAATGTTGACTGAGCTCTTGTCTTTTGTTTATTGCTATTGTGCATACCAGATGGCCAAAACTTTTTAAAATGATTATTTAGGGAGCAGCAAGAAATGTTGAAAGACTTATGGTGGCTAGGTGCAATATATCAAACTAAATGAGGAGCAGTTCAGTATTGCTGCATATGACTGGCACTACTTTCCTAGAGAGTAAAGAATGATGCCCTCTTAGATTATCTGCCCACGCTTCACTTCTATAAAGGTTCTCCAAGACTGATTAATTAAATCTGCACAATTAGGAGTATCTCCAAGGAGAGGGGTCCTCAACTACCAGGCCCTGAAACAGTACCGGTCCGCGAGCTACATGGTGACATGCTTCCTTAGCGCTACTGAAGCACGTCACCAACCCCCCGGTCTGTAATAAATGTTTGGAGACACAACTGGTCCGTGAAAGCAAAAACAGTTGGGGATTGCTGTCATAGGTCATTATTAAGTGCCCTAAGATCCAATATAAGTTTTCACCATTTGAATCTAGTTAGAAAAAAATTATAATTAATATGTATAACACCGAGTTAATAAGCACGCAGGATTATAATATATCTTAACAAAGAAAAGAATAAACTAAATATTATCTTACTGCCCATTACTGCAGTATAAAACAAACCATACAAAGAAAATGCATCTTGCTGATTAAATACTTTACAGATATAAAATTAAAATAATGTAAAGGACAAATAAAGGTAGTATGGCTAGAGAAAGGCTCCTTACAAAAGAAAGTGAAACAAACCTTAAAATGTTTTTTAATTATCAAATTGTAAAAAGTTAAAAGCTGAAAGTGTTTGCCCTTGAAAAAGTAAATGAAAGGGAGGAACTGTGGAGAAAGATGAGGAGAAATCAATTTTATTAAACTTTTCTTTCACTATTGACAAAGGAAAATGAAATGTCAGGTGAAATGTAGAGAGATAAAATAAAACTAGGATAAGTCAATGGATGTCATATAATCTTGATTTTGTGAAAGCATATGATATTGTGCCACATATAAAGTTGGTACCTAAAATGAGACTTGGACCAATGAAAAATGTGTTCTGGCTCAGTGGTAGAAAGGTAGAGAGTGTGGTTATTAATAGTACATACTCAGATTATGTCAATATTACTAGTTGGGTACCACAGGTGTCAGTATTAGGTGTTATTACGTTCAATATATTTATTAATCACTGTGTGTAAATTTTGCAGAGTAAATTTTCAATTTTCACAGATTATACTTAACTGTTTAAAGTAATTAAAACAAAAAGAACAGCATTTTCTTACAAATGGTTTCGGATATGTTGAAGTTGGGAAGGATTTCTTTCCCTATGATGAGGATAAATGGCTTTTGCCTATTAAGAGGTTTTTGTCTGGATCAACATTTTTGGGCAATAGGCTGAACTGGATGGAATCATGTATTTTTTGGACTATGTTATTATCTGCTACTACAATCGTGGATAATTTTAACGGATATCCCTACATAGTAGTTGTATTGTCTTTGAATTTATAGTGATTCTGACATTAAGCATTGCCCTGCACTACTCACACACTACTGTGTCAATGTAAGTAATACAAGTACCAGAGGGTCCAACACTGCTTTACTTACATAGACAATAAAGCACTATAAGAGCTATGAGCACTGCACCTCTCTGTGTCAGAATCGCAGTAAGTTCCAATTGTGTATAGACTTGTGCTTTTTCCCCTCCATTATGGTTGCAGCCATTTTTTATCTGTAAACAATACCCTGCTTTTGGCCATTGATTTCTTTGAAACTTTAGATAATACATATTCAGAAAGTGTCCCAAAATGCCTATTTTAATAAAAGATGGCTGTAACCTGCAACAAGAAAAAGAGAAAACAATTAAGAAATTCAGGAATGAAACCTTCAAGATAATTTTCTTACAAGGAAAGGAATTAACTTCCATGTTAATCCAAATGGCAATTTTATTTTTCCGGTCTTAAGAGTCCCTGTAAATGAGGAACACTGGCATTGCTATGTTGAGGACTACAAAATGTTATGTGATACATCTTATTTTTTTGTATGCTTTTCATTGCTAGCACACGATTGTAGATTAGGGACACTGCTTGTGTCTAATTAAAAATTTAAACTACAAATCTTTTAGAAGGGAATAAAGACCATTGTCAAGACTTGTTTATAAAACTGCATAAATGATTAGTGCTAATATTCCTCTTAATTGTGTAAAGATAACACATAAAATATTTCCTGTGTAATATGGAAAATATTCAATACTATGCTATTTGTTGGCAGGATTGTTTCACTGCCAGTTGATGGTTATATGGGTTCAAATAGCAAATGTTGGGGCCTCAGGATTCTCACTAGCTAATACATGATCTCCAAAGAGTAGAGCAGTGTATAGAGAAATGAGTACAAACACTCTTGACATTCTTGCAAAGACCCCCTCAACGAGATACACAGGCTCTGCTGTAAGCAGTTTTCTCTGGGATCCGATAGTTATGTCTGTTGCTGGCCAGAAGAGTGGGCTGCCCTGTATAGGGCGAGGTCGTCCTGAAAGGTGGGGGGAGTGTTCTGTAGGATAGGCGGCAAAATATAGGGGGCGTGTCCAGCGTGGCCAGGAGGGGGTGTGTCTCGCATAACAAAGAGCCTGTGAACTTTTACTATTCATTTTACAGAATTGTACTTTACGTAAATTTTATTTTTTGATCGTGTTTTCCTTCAGAGGAATCCTCTAGAAAGTGTTATCCTTCAGACATACGCTGGCTGCAAACACAAGGCTCTTGCTAAGCAAAAACATAAAGGCTTCTCAGAGGTCATATGAGGTGGGCTATAAATTCAGGACCCTGTGAATAAATGGCTCCTCCACCCCAGACGGGGAATTAAATCATCAGCCCCCAGACCCCCCCCCCCCCCCAAACTCGTATAAAAGCAACTAGTTCGTTTAGTTTACATGCTGTGTGCACAACTCCACAGTACAGGAATAAACTACAAATCCCGACATCTCCCGGTGAGTGAATCCCGAGAGATGTAGTTCACACCTGTCAACTAGTTCTGCAACATAATAGCCATCGAGCTGAGACCGTACAACTGTCTATTCGAGGAACAAGGCATTGCAAGCTAATAGAGTATGACACCCACCCATTATACCCTTTATAACCATGAGGAGCCAGAAAAGCCCATGGGTAGAGAAAACTACGCCAATTCCCATGGTCCCCTGCAGCGAACCTAGCCCCCACCCCTTCCACTACGATCACTCCGCTTCTTACATCGCACCTGTCTGAGCGGACTGGGTGTGACTGTGCCACGGTTGCCACCGAGCGTGCTGTTGGCCTATTATGTGTGACATGTGTGTGGGATGGCAGTGGACTAGCCACACTGTACATGTACACCCTGACCCCTGTTATTATTCTACCGTTATACAGTGAGACGTGCTGCTTGCAGGATCCAGGGAATGAGAACGTGTGCTGGCCGGGCAGCATGGCGAACGGTATGCGCAGCACTGACCTGTGTGTGTCCTCAAATGCGCTTTCAGATGGGAGGATTTGCCATAAACTTTCTCGCACCCAGAGTAGGGGCACTTGTGCTTTTTTAGGGGTGATTCGGGGTCAGATCGGGTTTTCCCACGCCTGGGTCTTTGTTTAGGGCTTGGCTCCTGCTGGAAGGGAGGTGTGGCCGCTCTGTCTCCACGTTTGCCGGCAGCTGGCACAGCGTCGCCCTGGCTCCCACCGGGCAAATGGTTTAACCCATCCAGCTTGCCACACTCTGCCTTGTCCCCCTGCGCGGGGATGTTAGGGACTTGCTGATTGAGGTCAGCCAGGATTCTGGCCACCACAAACAGAGACGCATTATCTCTCATAGCCTCTTTCTTATCTTCCCCCAGCAGCAGAGAAGGAGGTGCCGCTGCGGTGGCATCACTTTTACGGTCTGGATTGCCATTCCCTGTAGGAGTATGGACAATAGCGCGACTGGACATAGATACAAGGCACTCTGCAGCAAACTGATCCACACAGGCTGCTGATGACATTTTCCTTCCTTCGCTCTCTCTCCCTCTCTCCTCAATTGCACTGTATTCCCCTTTGCATATGAATTGTTGTTAAATTGTTTAGCCTTTCTTTAGGAGAGCTGCTCTTTAACTGACGCCAGATTGCACTTGGTCCATGGAGATCACGCCCAACTTGCATAGGAAAATAAATCCATCTGAGTCAGGGGGGGGGATAAGATGAAATCTGACATTGACAGCTACTAATAAATCCTCTAATTTAGAAACAAAAAAAGAAAAAAAAAATATATTTAAAGGCGAACGTGTGACTGTCGCTGCTACATATCGCGCTGCCCTGCAGCGAGGAGAGCTGCCTTTTTAACTCCCAGCTATTGCATTGTGTGAATGGGTTTCGGTCCCACGTGGGGGCGTGGTCATGAGAAACATCTGTGGGTGACGTAACCAAGAAGCCACATCCTGGGCAGTCAGTCTAATAAGAAGTCATCCCTTACTCCTAGATGCAGAGCTTGGGTTGATCTGCTAAACTACAGCCTGTAACAGATGGGAAGAAACCAGTATTCTGAGCCAATCACAGGCTTGTTTATACTGATCCCATTGGCCCTCCAGTTCTTGCAACTTGGAAACTGCAGGCAACACGAGAAGAGATAACACCACCCTTTGAGGTTCAATAATAATTTATTCATCATTGTATAGCCTGACAGTGAGTCTATGCAGTCTCTTTATAGCTGGATTTGCATACTCACTTGTTGGATTTATGGCCACGATTAACCCCTGACAACAACAACAAAAGAAAAAGCTATATTATAGAAAAAGTTCTATGCTGGAAATAGCTGTTTCTTTATGCAACAATGTATTTTCAGTAAGGCTACAGAAGTGACATCCTCACCTATATCTAACCTGATTTATTCTGCAAGCTGTAATGACATTAGAAGAACAAAGATAATTTTACATGGTATATAAATGTGACAGATGTTATCCATGTACAGACATTCTCTAATATTTTGCAGATGTCTACAGTGTTTAAATATTGCAATTTGTTGCTGCATCTGAAGTATTGAATTTTAGATTTTAAACTGTTATATTTACATTGAGAATATAGTAGATGGCGTATTGCCCGGTCAACAAATTCAAGGGCTTATTCATGAAAGTCTAAACAGATGCATAAAGGTCCGAATTCACATTAATTTGCCTCTCCCCAATCTTCATATATTCAGCAAACTCTGCAATGTGGCCAATTAGCAACCAGTTTGGACACTTAACAGTTGCAGACTTACGGAGCTCTTCACATCACTTTGTGTGCATGTGCACAGGTAATCCAGCCATTCATCAAGCATTGGAGTCTGTCAAAGTAGCAAATTCACCAAGGCATACAGTGCCATATTTGCCAGCTTTACTTGGCCAGATCAAAGTGGAAAATTAGGGGGCTGATGGCAGGGCTGCTACTGTCTGACTGACTACACCACACTACACTAGAGATGACGTCTGACATCATTTGCTTCTATGCTATGAGAATCCTCTGTTTAGTGAATAAAGAATAGAGAATTCAAGACCATCAGGGCCTCGTTCTCAAAAATCCAAATAGTCACATAGAGGTCTGAATTCACTTCTATTCAACACTTCCCCATGTTCGCTTATTGAATAAACTCCGGGAAGTGGAGAATACGCAACCAATTTGGGCATCTACAATAATTGTGAACTTATGGGGCACTTTGCATCTCTTTGCGTGTGTGTACACAGGTACTTCTATTGACTAAGAGGAGGAGTGTGTCGTAGGTGCAAATGTATCTCCAAATTCACCTGTTTGACTTTGCCATTTCAAAGTGGCAAATTAGGGGATTGATGTCAGGGCTCCTGTGTTGTGTAAGGCGACTGTTCATTCAAAAGTGACAATGGTGACTGCGACTAAATGACAACATGACCCAGGGACAAGGTGACATAGAAATAGAATATTCACAGAATACAGTTAGTGGGAAACTGATGTCACTGCCCTTCACTGGTCGAATTCACATCACTCCACATGACTTCTCATCCTACTTCTATCCGCCTGACTATGCCACACTGTGCATGTGACAGCATTCGCTGCTGTCCACCTGTTCGACAAGTGTATTCTTTACTTAGTCAACAGTGAGAAGTGTATTCGCGTCTATTCTGGAGATGCAATTCGAATTGTAGAGAGAGGAATTTGACAGGTAAATTTACCTTTTTGAGAGTGAGGCCCCCAGAGTGTAGTGGCCTAAGGTCATGAGAATTCACTTCGACAGTCAAATTGATACATAAGCCATCCATCTTCACTTTAGCTTTTGTTCATATTTAGGGGAACTGGTGTGGTGTACTGGAATTGTTTTTGGCTTTATTTTAAAATTACAAAAGTTTCTACTTTAATAGTAAATATGATTATTATTAAACACATTTTTAAATGTACCTATGTCTTACTAATGAAAAACATATGTACCTTTGTTTTCCAGAAGATCTTCTGTCTCAGATACTTTGGTATTGATAGGGCAGTAAGCGATCATTGAAGATACATGTAATGCTATTGCTGCTTTAGTACTCGCACTCCCCTGTGCTTTGATGTGTACTGTGCACATTCACTGTCATTTTAGGGACAGATGGCTTCTTACAAATTGGTAGTGTCTGAGACAAAGATGCGAGGGATTCTATTGTAATAGATTACTCTTTGCCTCTGGACTAATGATGTCCTCCCTCACTATACAACACTTACACAAATACAGACCATAGAAAAATATGAACACTTTATTAAAGCCTCTTCTTGAACATTGGGTACTTAAAGAAAATGGGAAGTTTAGTGCATGAACCATAACTATTACACTTTGGGTTTACTTCTTCTTTATCCTAAATAGTAATAAAGTGCACAGTACAACTTTTTGTGCATGCAATCTTGCTGGATGAGTAACCAAACATTTTGAGCGAAATTTATTAAAATCGAAAATGCCATTTTCGAAAATATGCAAAAATGGAATTTTCGATTTAGGAATTTTGAGTTTTTCATTCGAGATTTCGAGTTAACTCGAAATTCCGAATGCCTCCTTTCTTCTCTCGCATGGAAGCTCCGCTCATTACATTAAGCTGCTGAATACAGCAGCCGCTGGGGAGACTCATCTCTCCCCAGCGCTTCCTGGTCGGCAATAGCCAATCAGGAGCTGCTGATGTCACAGATGACGGCAGCCAAATCACATGGCAGCGCTTAGCCAATCAGTTTTTCCACATCCGTTTTTCTACCCAGCTTAGGAAGGTGACACAAAAGAGTAACCAGAAAGTAACAATAAGAACCCACTCCTCTTTTTACCACAGATGTGAAGAACTGCTAAAAGTGTGAGGAGCCCCCCTTTTAATTTTCCTGAAGTACCACCAGCAACTGCTTCTTATTTTGTTGCCAGGCATTTTTCGATGACAAAACAGGCCTGCAAGCATCTGCTGGTTGAAAAATGCCTGGTGACAAAAATGGAGGCAATCACTGGTTGTGGCTCAGGTAAATAAATGAGGGACTCTCCACAGGCTATTTGGTAGAAGTTTTTTTACATTTGCCATAAACAAAAAATTGGCATACAGCAAAACACAAAATGGAGACTTTTCCTAAGAAGAAGACAAAGTTTAAGGGACTTCATCCCTTCATCAAAGTACAAACAGTTGCAGCGATGTGTGAATTTGCAATCATTCACCACTTCATCAAGAAAATCTACCATTTAGGGAATAAGGAGTAGCGAATATGCACCTGTCTTGATTTGATGAATAACCCCCTAAGTTAGAAGAACTGTGGAAAAAGTTATGGATTGGGGCAAATCTTTAACATAAACCAAGGAGCAAAAGGAAAAGAAAGTGAGGAAATATACTAACATACAAAGCATGTAAATGAGCTGTGGGGAGAGGAGGGAGATGAAAAGAATAAAAGTGACTATTTTAGTAGAGAGTTGAATAAAGCATTAATAGGAGAAGGAAAACAAAAGATTACAAATAATTTTGTGTAATGCACATTGATAATTCAATAATATTATTGTCTGATCAGATTCCAGTATCATGTGTATGGAATGAGCACATGCCTATATATATGTATACTACATAACATTATACACATTATTCCAGTTATTAAAGCTATTTTGCTGGGCTAATATGGAATGACATTGCCAGATGGACATCACTGGGGAAGGTCCCCATTATAAATTGGAGACATACCTTACCAATACCCGGGTGAAGTGACTAGTGTACTTCATCCATATATCCTTATCTCTACTGCCAAGCCTAACTTGCCCCAAGTTCTCTTGTTAAGGCAGTTTCCCTAAAAGCACCACTACCTCTTCTAACCCATTGTGAGCCATTATTACATATGGGAAAGCTGTGCAGCAGACATCAGAAACTCCTGGCCAAAACATCAGAAAATGAGTTAAAAATCCAAACTGAGTTAAACTGAATTAAAAAGCCAAGTAAAAATCCATTAAACAAGATTCCATAGAGCAAGTAAGCAACAATGTATCTGAAAACACGCTACTAGCAACAAGGTATTCAAACATCCACAACCACCAACAAAATAACAGAAACTAGCAACAAAATATAAAAAAAAAACAACAACAGAAAAAATACATTTAAAAAGCAAAAGTAACCAGCAACATAGGAGTCAAAATGATAAAACAGCAAAGCCCTCTACCTTTCTGTGCCCATGACAGTTCTAACAGAAGGGCATCTGTCACTATAGTACTTGTTGTCACTTGTCAATGCTTGAATAAAAATCCCCATATACAGTGGTGTGAAAAAGTGTTTGCCCCCTTCCTCATTTCCTGTTTTTTTTGCATGTTTGTCACACTTAAGTGTTTCGGAACATCAAACCAATTTAAACA
>JAKJJM010082015.1:0-12166 GCA_021901965.1 Pipa carvalhoi
CGATTTCCAGATTATGGAAATCGAAAAATACCGATTTCCATAATCAGGAAATCAGGACCGCATTAAAGTCGGAAAGACCGGTACCGGTCTTTCCGACTTTATTAAATACCGCCCTTGGACTTGTGTTACATGAAGATGACACTTGAACCACACTTTTCGTTTGTATTTTTAATGCAGATGCCACCTTTTCCACCAATTGGGTTACCACCAATTGGGCAGAGGCCCCCGGCAATGTGTGTAGGCAGTTATATTGGCACTATAGATCTTCTTTAAATCAAATAAAACATCATTATTTCCATAGCGTTTCTGTAATAGGACCACTATGGAAATAAATAATTTTATTTAACTCTTTATATTGAGGGTCCCTAGGACCTCCACATTGGCCCAACATCATTCCACTCCTAGCACTAGGAGCCATTTCCCTTCCCCCTACCCCCTGTCTGTTTGGAGTAGGGAGCATGTTAAAATAAAATGAAGGGGTCCCTGGGACCCCTATCTCCCCACCCTCCCCTAGCACTAGCCAGGTGAGAGATCAGTACCCCTTATCCTGTGGGGTAGGGGACCTAAACATTGAAAGTAGGAATCCCTGAGACTCCTTTCTCTCCCACTCCCACCTACAGATATGTGGGGTGGGGGGATTGCTACTGGGAGGGGGTCCTACTGGACCCCGTCCCCTTCCCAGTACCCCGGTGGCCAAGTGGTGTAGGGGGCATCTCCGGATTATGCCAGATCAAGACTCTGGATTGCGTTTGTTTTTTAATGATAATTGTTTTAATGTGTTTTTTTAATTGCTTTTGTAATTCTTTGCTTAATTGTGTTTAATTTGTGGCTTTTTTGTGTTTTATAGATTGTTTTGCTAATTGTTTAATTAGTTAATTTTGTTTGGTTTTAAGATTTTTATTGTGCTTTGTTTATAATTGTGGTTTTAATATTTTTTTGTGTGGGGTTAAATGTTTGTATTTTTGTTGTGTTTTTTTTTTTAAGGATGGGCCCACAAGTTAAAGGGTTTAACCTCAGGCTCTTCAACCCATGGTTAGTTAGGGGGTGAGGGACTTAGATAGGGCCATGATTAGAGCCTCCAACCCCATAGTGGTGATAGGTTTGGGGACCTGAGAGGGGGGTCAGCAATTGACCCCCTCCAGGTTAGGGAAACCTTCCCCCCAGCTAAAGGGGGTGGGGATCTGGGGGTCAGTACTGATCCCCTTTGGGGATGGAGATATTCCTCTACCCACTTCAGAAAAGTGCCAATCAAATGCAAATTCAGAGCTATACGCAATTATTCTGCCTTTTGTTAATAAGGCTCTTAATGTCTGTGTAACTATTGTGTGAAATCTGGAACACATTTCAGATTTATTTTGAAAGGAATCTGAATCCAAATGAGCCCTGCACCACTCATAGAACTGGCAGAACTACTGTGTTAATCTAATTATTACTTACTGCTCTTTGCAAGTGCAACTGCTGGCTTCATTCTTAGACTATATATAAACAAGGTATTAAAGGGAATGTTCACCATTAATTTAATTTGCATTATGTTATAGTTATAGCTTAATATTAATAGCAGTGTTGGTTCAGAATGAGAAAACAAATTTAACCACAAAATGTTGTATAACTGCAGAATGAAAGTAAATCAGATGATTTTCAATGATAATCTAATTTACTAAAAAATGCACACTCTTTTATGATATAAAACTTTCTCCATACTACTTATGTTTACCATGAGAGGAACAGAAACGGGTCCATTTACTCTAGTACAAGGTTAAGTTTAGTGTATAGCAAGAGAAAGAGGTACATTTAGGAAAAGAGAAACAATTCCTAGAGAAGATTTGTTCTGGAGAGTGGAAGTTATGTAAGTGGTTGTCCACCTTCAAATTAATTCTTAGTATGTCATAGATAGTGGGATTCTAATACATAATACAATGTTTTTATTTTTTATCTTTTATGGCTTTTAAATTATTTTACTTTTTTTTTTAACTTCATCTTTTTGGCTTGGTTTGATTAAAATTTTTGGCAGTTGAGAGCCACTGGATCCTTGGCATCCAATTTATCAGTTCATGATCAACCCCTCTAAATGTAAAAATTTGTAGGAATATGTGAGTCATTTAAAGTTAAATCCTGACTCCAAAACACTTTTTAGTGTACAGGAACTGGTTGGAACACTCCAACCAACACGTGCTGAGCAGTAAATTTGCTAAGAAATGAACCATATTAAAATATAATCTTACATGCACTTTCTGAATAAATGGGATAATCCCATATAAGCTTGTTTGAATGGACCTTTTGTCAATATTTTTGGCCATCAACTGTCTGTGTTTCAGTAAATCTTGATCTGTGGTTAGTCACTGCAGGAGCCCACAACAAAATGATAATGTAAATGAGTTTTTGAAAGCTTACCTGCAGATTAAACTCTTAATGGTAAAAATAGTCATTTATAATAGTCAACTAGCCCTATGGGCTGACACATTACTGTTCTCTTCATATTGGAAATTCCTCTCTGGGATTTGCATTGTTTCCTTTAGTTCATTTTACAGATCTGCAGTAGCTACTCTTAATTGTCAAAAATAGATGTAATTGTATCCTATGGTGTATGGCACCAGTGCTCAAAACAATTACATACCCCAAAAAGTGTTTGCAAGCACTCCACACTACAAACAATTCCACACTGTCTGCAATTAAAGAAAAATGTTTTTGTTCGTTTATTAGAAGTAACAATGAATATTATAATAACTGGGATTATGAAGGAAGCTTCTGTTTTTCTTGAGAATAAACTAGAACTTTATGCATTTACATTAAATGCAGGTAAAAGGATTAAATTCCCTTTTTTCAGAAATGATGTAGAACACAAAAGCAAATCACAATTAGTATGCTAACAGTCCAGCTGATAAATTCAGAATACAAGTAAATATTCAGCATAAATTCAGTTTGTTTTTTTTAACACTGGCTTATTCCAGCTAGCCAGACTTTTTCTGTTATTTTAGTTTAATTAGGTATTCTTATCTGTCGACATACATATCCTTTCTCTAAGAAGGACATAAGGAAAGTAAACAAGGCAGCAGGAGATATTAGCATAGTAGTCAATTTATCCTTCAATTGCTTGTGACATGAGTATTAACACAGAATTAGACAGCAGCTTGACTCTGGTACTTAGTAGGTCATTTGGTAATTTCCCTCTTTATTGAGTTAATAGACCTTTAACTTATTTAAGTACCTTAGCATAGAAACGAATATGCATAGTTTGAAGAAAAATATTGGGTCTGTATCTTTCACTGCAGTAGAAAATGTTTATTATTTTAAAAAGGGCAATGTGTTTGTCATATGTTTCACATAGATTAAGCAGTATTGTTCATGTCAGAGTTTAGGGCAGGCAGCAATCAGAGATGGTGGTCAGATAAGAACGGTCTACAAAAAACAATTAAGCAGGAGCCAGAGGTCAAAACCCAACATTTCAGGATCAGCACAATGAAGATAGCAAAATCCAGAACAAATATGTTGCCAGCAGATCTAACACACCACAGTGCTGTCAAACATCTTCAGTGCAGAAAATTACTCAGCTGTTAGCACTATGTGCCTGGCCCTTATCAATGTCTAATGCCTGCATTTCATAAAACATGTATGGAGAATTTGGGTAAGATGGGGTCATATTAATTCTACAAGCATCCAGATGGACAGCCCTGTGCCACAGAAAAGCTAGGAATGGGAGTAGGGGCACCATTTAGAGCAGGGGTGGGCAATTAATTTTCCCTTGGGGCCGCATAAGAAACTAGAATGGTGTTAGAGGGCCAGAGTAAGATATTTAACTTGCCGGAACCTATGGCAACTAGCCACGCCCCCCCATTTTCACAGGTTCATGCGGGCCGGTCAGAGATAGTTAGAGGGCCGGATGTGGCCCACGGGCCGTACAATGCCCAGGTCGGATTTAGAGGCTGCATTGTCCTATACTCTTAATAGTTACTGAATGCAGAAGAGGGATGCTGAATTTGTATTGTATATAAACAGACTGCCTGCAGGTGGACATAAATAAATTGAGCAATTAGGTAATAATCTCTCTTGATACATGTTTTATATAGCTTGTTTGGATTATGTGGAGTTGGTAATGGTAAACTAAAGCCTCTCATAGTCAAGCAAGCAAATACATTTTTGAAGACATCTACAACTAGGTTCACAGTAGCTGATTTTTAGTTCAGTTTTTTAATTAGGCTCTTTATTGTCTATGGTGCAAAACACAATAGCCTGTGTGTAGTATACCACTGCAAACAATGAATACTGTTTTTTAAATTCAGATGAAGTTCAGCTAGTGTGAACTCAGCCCAAAGCTCCAAGTCCAAGTCCAGGTAGGTCTTAGCAACTGTAGCAAATAGTGATCCAGAGTTAGGTGAGTTTTGCAGTGCTACAATAAAATAAGCCTAAGACATTCATTATGTATATATTATAAAATAATAACTCATATTATCTCCCCAACAATCCAATGTAGATTATTAATAGTCTACTATAGTATTTCAGTATTAAAATAATGCATATTTAACCCTCCTAATTTAGTACAGGGCAATTAGCGTTCCTATTTCTACAATATTGACATGCATGTATAATTTTATTTACGCAGCGCTGTACAATTCAGCAGTACAAGTATAATACAGACATGGGAAAAGTGCATTATACAATACAAGTATAATCTCACAAGGATACTTCGCTTTAAGTGCTGGGTTGTGGTTGACACAAGAGGTTGGAGGTCCCTGCCCCGTAGAGCATACAATTTAAATGGATGGAAGACTTACATACACAGATAGAAGGGTAATAAGAGCTGTAACAATGTGCTGAAACACTGGTAAATAAATACAAATACTAAGAATAAATAACTAATTAATGATAAAATAAAATATACACATAAAAATAAGTAATAAATACCAGTACTAGAACTCCAAAAGGTAGGACTTCAATTTTGTTTTAAAAGTGCAGAGGGAATGTTCCTGGCAAAGATAAAGGGGTATAGAATTCCAGATGTGGGGGGCAGAAAGAGAAAAGGGTTTAAGATGATAAAGGGCAGTATTGGTGTGTGGCATGTAAAGCTGGTTGCTTTGGGAGGAGCGCAGTTGACTTTGAGGAATGTACAGACATAAGAGTGAGGAAATTGAGGTGGGGGCAATGGAGTGAAGTGCCTTAAATGTCAAAAGGAAAACACTGTAAATGGAGTTGGGAAGGAATTTTTTTGCTAATATGAGGATAATTGGCTCTTGCCTCGTGGGTTTTTTTTTTTTTGCCTTCCTCTGGATCAACATTGCAGAAAAATAGGCTGAACTGGATGGATTTGTGTCTTTTTTCAGCCTTATAAACTATGTAACTATGATTTGTTTGCTTACGGGGAGCCAGGGAGCAGACAAAGGTTGAGAGGAAGGCTGTCCCCTTTGGGGAGAGAGGAGAGAATTCTGGCAGCAGAATTTAGAATAGACTGGAGTAAGGAGAGATGGGAAGCTGGGAGGCCAGATAGAAGAACATTGCAGTAGTCCAAGTGGGATAGGACAAGAGCATGCATGAGGGTGTTAGCAGTGGCATGAGAGAGCAAGGGACAGATCTTGGCAATGTTGCAAAGGAAAAATTGACAGATTTTAGCAGTGGTGGAGATGTGCTTAGAGAAGGAAAGAGCAGAGTCAAAAGTCACCCAAGACAATGTACAGAAGTCACAGGGTTGATGCCCCTTATGTCTTTGCACAATATATATTCTTCCTGTTGATGTATTATTGAAGAAAAAAAAGATCTTGTCTAGTCATAGCAATGTCTACTAATAATAATTTAAGTGTAGGAATTAGGGGAGGCAGCGCAGTACAAGTGACACTGTTGCATAAGCAATGTTATGCAGTGACTCAGGCTTTTTTCTTTGGTGGATGACCATGGGCACATCAGCTCTGACAAGGAGGAGACACAAACAATATTCTAGTTATGACAAGATGTAGGTATGGATTTCCATTAATACCACTTCTTTAGTAGTGAAAAAGTAGATGGTGGAAAGAGTCGAGGTTGAGTAAAGATAAGTAGTACTGTAGTAATTATATTATATTAAACGTATTAATATTATGCTTTTCAGACATCTTCCTTCTCTACTGTGTCAAGCAGCAGCATCTTGTAAGTTTGTGTAAGAATTGGCATTGGTTCATAGATAGAAAGGTAGAAACAATATTGGTTACCCCCAAGTGATTGCAGCAAGAGATAGTCCTTAAAAAGACGAAGCAGCATTTATTTTTTAGGTTAGAAATTTGCAAAAGCAGCAGGATTTTCCTTTGGGAGAAAAATGCAATGCTAAAGTGGTTAAAGGGCAATCACAATGCAAGAGATGTTCTTAACTACATGTTATAGCTTTATAAAGGAACTTTATAAATGGAGCTAGGCTTTTAACGCTGCAGTGTTAGGAGTAACCCTTAACATTAAATAATCCCTTATACATTGTCTTGTGACTCACCTTAAAAAATTTGTTTCTTCAAGCTCCAAAGCAGTCAAATCTATAATAAGATGCAGTATTTTGTAGACTCAGGTAAGATATCAATAAGGCTGTGATTTCTCATTACGATTACAGCAGAAACTACAGGAAAATCTGGCTAAAGGAGTAGAGAACAATGCTGGCAAGACTACAAAGAAGACAATGTCACAGGGGTAGCATTCAGGTGCAGGAGAGGAGGCTAACTGATACAGCACAAATAGAACAAGACTTACTGTATATAAACAAAATAAAGAAACTAAGCCCCTTTATTACCACTCTATAAAATGCTCTTTCAACCAATAGGACATAAATGCTCAGCCCATCTCACCCCGTAGAAGTAAAATTGTGAATATTACATCTGCCTTGCACAATAATTTACCAGTGGAAATTATGTGAGTAAATAGATTAAGCCGCGGTACAATAAACAGAGATAACAACACAAAATTGATTAATAAATCCTAAATGTTACTTCCAAGACTCAGATAAAATGGTAATAACAAACCAATGGAGTTAGAAGTCATTTTGTTTAATGATGACACCTATAAAAGGAAGCAAACTGAAAATTGCAATAGCGTCGATATTTTTAAGACTCAAATCAGAAAGAAATTCTTAAGCAGTTTGCTTGGAAGAGTTTTCACCTCTTGTGCTCTCCGGCCAATATTCCCTTAATATCTGCATTTGGCTCTTTAACTAGTCTGCCTGTCACTGCATTGTATATACACATACAGCCAGTAACACAGATGGGTACAGAGAAGTGTCCTGTAAATGGAACAATTTAATTCCCAGACCTGCTGTCCTGTGTGTGGTCTTGTGTATATACCTGTATAGTTACAGTTAGGATGGCTGGAAACAAGGGCATTGGATATGGTGAAACAAGTGACAATATTTGTCAGCTCATATTTACCTTTTTTACACTCATCACTATTTTTGCAATGATTTCACATTTATATTTTCCATGGCAACTCCTTTTAATTATTTGGAGACAAAATGGCCAATATCAGTTAAAATAAAAGAGTTATTGGTAAAATGGGTGTAAACTGACAAAACTATAATGTAAACAAGTAAAATCTGCAAAAAATACAATTGAAAAGCTCAACAGAAAAATGGCCTAAGTCCAAAAATTGATATTCTTAGAAAAACGAAGTTGGTATTGGACTTAGGCCATTATTCTGTTGAATATAAATTCTTTTGTATTGAAATATATGCACTCAGGCCACTTATCCCAAGTACCTTTCTAACCCAATGTATAGAACAAAGTACAAGGAAACTTTCCAAAGTATAACATGAAAAATGAAAAAAATGTGGACTTAGGTCACTTTTCCGTTGTCCTCTTCAATTAGTAAAACTAACTGCCACTCATAATTATACATACATACATACATAATTTAGTTGTATATTCATCAAAAGTGAATTCACCTGCTGAAGTGATTTTACCATGCTTCAAAACAACTCTCCTGTAGGGTATCATATACTATTTTGGATATTTACTAAACTGAATACTCATGTGGCAATGTGATGAATTGTCATGTGGTGACTGTGCGAATAATGAGATAGTGTACTGTAGCGAATTTGACCTAAATAGGAGTATTATCACGCACTGATGACAGCTTTGCATAGATCTATTTAAAGGAGATAATGGTATTATAACTATATGTTTTTATTTTAGTTTCAACATACTGGCAGTAGGCATGAATTATTATAAGAAAGGGCAATGTCACTGTTTTGGTTCCTGGAATTGTCACCATAGAATAGTCACCAAAATTGATAATACATTAATTTCAATAGCAGACAATTCCTAGCTCATGTTAGAACTTGGTCACACCCCAAATTTGCCACTTTCATCTAGCAAAGTTGGATTGGCATATTCACACCACTTTGGGCAAATTCACACTTCAACAGATGATGAATTGTTGTAGCATTTGTGGCCAACAGATGCCACGAGGTGCGTAAGCTGTCACATTTAGCAGGGATATGTCACATTACAGAAAATACTTTTTGCTGAATATGTGATGAATTTACACATCTACACAACAATTCACACTTTTATAAGTCATGCTCTAAATGAGTATTTAGTATTGTAATTGGACAACTTGGTGCTAAAAACTATAGGAAGTACCACTGAATGGATGTAAAGTTAACAACCAATAGTACAAATTGATAGACAAGTATGGGCAATGAAATACACACACATATACATATATAAAACAAGACACACAATAACATTCATTTATGATGTCACTTATATTGGAGCATGGTTGTGCTTTTTGAAAAAATAAAGAAATACCAGGGAAAGTAAACTGTGGTCAGACAAGAAGAGGCTGAGCATGTACACTTATCTGAGCTCAGAGAACCAAAGACCATTCTCTGTGCTTTAAAATTCCAAACCCACTTATAAGCCTAATCCATAAACTTTTCTTATATCTCACTCGCGTATTTGTGAAACAGATATTATTTTACATGCAGTAGTACTCTGTTAGGACAGAAGCCCAACAATTATATGTTTTAACAATGTGCACATACAACTTTCAGTGGATCTCCACCTACAGCACAGATTGAGGGCCTCATTGACTAAAGGATGAATTCACCTCGCTACAATTTGAGTCACATCACCAAAATAGTTGCGGATACACTTCTCATTATAGACTAAGACTTGTGGAACAAGTGTTCAGCGGCGATATCTATCCGATGCGATGTGTGGCATAGTCAATCAGATAGAAGTAGGATGCCGAGCCCTGCCATCAACCCCCTAATTCACCAGTCTGAAGTGGCGACAGGTGAATTTAGAGCAGTACACCTAGTCACATTCACTCCTTCGACACACTCCTCCGCTTAGTCAATAGTAGAAGTACCTGTCCACGTGCAAGAAAAGTGAAGCGAAGTGCTCCATAAGATTGTGACTACCGTAGTCGCCCGAATTGGTCGCATATTCACCACATGGCAGTATTTGCTCAATAAGCGAACATGGAGAAGTGGTGAATAGATATGAATTCAAAGCTATACGCGATTATTTGGCCATTAATCAATGAGGCCCTGAGTCACAAATTACTCAGTGATTATTGAAAGAAAAGAGCACCATTCATAGTTCATGACATATTTTCTGCAAACCAGGGTTCATTTGCACCATTAATACTTTTTTCAGGATAAATTCTGGACAATATAGTAAACAGCAGAATGATTCATAAGGTGGATAAGATGTGTTATGGGGCATGTAGGTAGAACAAGGGGTGAGGAGAAGGATGGGGAATCTTTTGTATTTTAATACCAATTTGATTTCTTTTTGCAATAGAGTAAAAAGCCTCCAGCAATGTAACTCATTAGTATGCTGGCTATGCTACTTCCCATGGGGTTGTGAGGTTATCAGACATCAGTGCCAACACTGAAGGGATAATCAGAAGGTTGACATGTAGGTCCCCAGCTACTGAAGAGATTTGCAATTCAATTGGAAAATAACTCTGAAAATTCAACACTGCCATTAAAAACAGTCAATTAGGGCAATGTTTTTTTACAGGCTGATCATTCCAAATAAATACTTGTGCTGTGATATAATGGTTATGTCAGTACAGTGCATCACATATAAAAACTTTGAGCATAAGTGTGCAGATAAAGAAAGGAACATCCAAAACAGCATATTTAAACAGTATGCATTGATTAATGTTACATTTACTATGATGAGTGAAGTGCTTGTCAGGATGAATCACAACAAATAAAGCCACCACAATGTAGCAGTTTACTGTGATATAAAAACTCTTTACAGCAATAGAGATATATCCGGTCTATGCTTTATTGTTAAAGAATCTTTTAACCAAGAAGATTAATTTTTTTCCCTCTTTACAGACCTCGTATCACACACTTAAACATAACTATTGGCAGTCAATGTTTGTACCAAATAAGTATAAATTAAAGTTCAATAGATAAAATGCAGCCAGTACAAGGGTTGTTTTACATGGCTTACCTAAAACAATCAATGTTTAACTTCCCTTTATATGTTTGCAGGTCTAAATCTGCACATTTCCACATCTACTGCTATCTAATCATAGCTTTCTCACATCAAATCCAGCTATCACCCATCCATACTGAAGTAAAATTTATCACTCACAAAAGGGGACATGACACACTGCAATAAATGACTGAGCAAAAAGCCAGGCAAAATGAAGGATCAGTATCTGATTTGTAGTTGAGTTGTACAAATTACCTTTTATACACTTGCCCCAAAACTTTTACCATAATTCCCCTTTCTAAATAGTCTTGGTATTTCAGACCATATACCTAACATTTATTTTAGCTTAAATGAACACCAAAAAAATCCTGAAATGGATCTATATATATTTGCGCTTCCAAAAAATTGTGTCTATAGAGTAAGATATTTCGCTTTAAAGGGTATGAAAAGTTTGAATAAAACATTATTTCTCTTTAACATGTACACATATAGAAAGCAAACTTAAGCATTAAAATATAAAATGATTTTGGGATCAGTAGTGCTTGCCTCTTGTTTATACAGCCCTGCTCCCCTTCCCATTCTGTGTACAGGCTCTTCCTGTATAGTGCCAATAAGCCCCACCCCCCGAGTGACATCACTCACTATACAGAGAGATGTTCTTGTGGCGAAAACCCCTCCCCCTCTCCTTATCTAAAAAGCCTGTTCCTAACCCTGAGCATGCGCAGATAACACCTGTTCGACCGCCTGTGCTGTGGAGAGAGGAAGTCAGGGAAAGGGGGGGGAGTGGCTACACACAGCAAAAAACTTGTTGAGAGGGAGAGAACAGTTACAGAGGGATATTGAGCTCTGCTGAATTAAGAAGTGAGTCAGGAGTTTCTTAATCACTTTATTGCTTGACAATAGGTAAATGGGGCTTTTATACACAGGGTTTACTTACTCTTTAAAAATTGGGCTGAGTATGTATATTCTATAGCTTCATAGGACTGAGTGAGGTCTGTTTAACAACATGGCTGCTATCATTAAAGATAAACAAAAAATAGACATAGCATAGAACTTCGTAGCTTAAAAGGGTAGAATATTAAATGGATAACAACATAAAAAAAATCTCTCAATTGCTTTTACAATTACTAAAAATGTAATGTGTGCTTACAAAAATTTTAAATGGTGTCTAAAAGTGTGATATTAATCTTTAAAACGGAGCTTTCTGGGGCACTTCACAAATGTGTATTATCTAAAGTGCCGTAGAAAACAATGAGACTGGGTGGGGTTTGTTTGACTAATACATACAACATAGCTACTATCAGTAAATATAAAAAAGACAGAACAGTAATATTCATGAATTTAGCAAGCACTGTATGTAAATAATGTCCATGCCATGGCGAATTGGAATTTTTATTTTTCTGGTGTTACTAGTCCTTCAAGAACAATAAGCAATTTGTATAATTAAGAGGTTTTTTTAAAGATCCACACTACCACAAAAGTATGATTTATCCAAAAGTCTAGCAAAATTCTTATTTCAATATATTGTTCAGCAATCCCAAAAAATATAGATCTTCTTAGCTAAAATCAGGTCGCTGCGCTCTTATCTGGAGTTAGAAACTCTCACCTTCAAATAGATAAACATACAACAGATGCACAGATGTCAGCATATTGTTTCATTTAGCAAGTACCGTAATCACCCAAGTATAATGCTCCCCCAAGTATAATGCTCCCCCCACTTTTGAATCGAAAAACTGGTCTTTTTTGACATACCCAAGTATAACGCT
>JAKJJM010082107.1:0-11685 GCA_021901965.1 Pipa carvalhoi
AACTATCCTAACGATTTTTTCCCCCCAAACTGTTTCATTTATGTTATATAATCACTGACTATGTAAAAATGTTAAAATCAGGAGCTGATAGGTCCACTTTAATGCAAATAAATCTATGATGAGGTGCTACTTGGTAATGTGAACATTAGGACTCAGTTGTAGACACACAGCAAGTATCCATGTTTAACCTCTTGTAAAATGTTTCCTATACATATGGGCATCTACAGAAAACATTGTAAGGGAGGGCATGTGCCATGATGTCATTAAGTCATCACTGCATCACGTAATGGCACAGAATGTTTGATGGGCACCACCATATTGAGGATGGGGGAGTCCATCCATTAAACAGATGAATAAACAGAGTCTAGGACTACTTCTGATGCACCCCTCTGTTGGGGGAGGCCATGAACCTTGCCGGTCTTCTGGAGGGAACAACCGCCCTCTTCAGACACCCATGGTAATGTCAAAATTAAGCACAGGGGAAATACTTTAATTTCAATCTACTGGATTTCCTTTTGTAAAGCCTATTTTATAATTGATAAATGTTGCTTGGGTGGAGACCCATGTAGAAACTTGCAAAACTGTTAAGTGTAGAAAATCCAGATATATATAACAAGTTTAACTTACAGTTACTAGCTCCCTGATCAAGATACAGTAGTTAATTTTGTTCTGTTTGTTGTATCAATAATTACAACATTCTACTTGATGTGCTCTTAAACTGTAAATCCATTTCACTTCAGGTTTAAAGTTGACCTGTTGTGTAGTTTAAGGCATATCATATATGCATTATTTATGATTATTATTTATACTGAAAAACATGAAATCAAGAATTTCACACACAACGAGAAACTGGATCTTTTGTCCTGCATTTAGTCCCATTTGAGAGTGCATTTTGGTATCTGTAGGCCTTTTGAATGTGAGTAAAGGACAACCTTGGAACATATGTTTCTGAATATATGAATGAGGCTATGAACTAACATATTGCTTTAAACGATACCATGGCACTAGCAAGAGCAGACACTGGTGAATTAATAGAGCTTATAGTAATGAGCAGGATACTATCACAGTGGTATAATCCAGATTGTAATAGCAAGAAATCTAACCTACAAAAACATTGAAAAAATATATTTAATAAATGGTTTGGGATAAATAATGAAATATAAAAATCCTAAAAATCTAATAGTTTCCTTTTAAGGGGCAAAATTTACTAAACTCAAAAATGTCGATCATTTTCGAATTGATACCCTGTATAAATATTGCTGTTCAATCGGTAAATATGGATCGATATTTTTGATCAACTTTTACCGATCAAAACGTTTTGATCGAAATTTACTTTGAAAACATTTTTTTGACCTTTTCACACATTTTTCGCCGTGAAAATGGACGACTAGGTCAAAAATTACGTTTACAACCTTTTCACCCCCATTTTTTGCCTGTTTTTGGCCATTTTTCACCCAAAAAATGGGCTAGAATGGGGGCAAAAAGGTCAAAAACATAGTTTTCAACCTCCTTTGCCTGTTTCCGTGGCGACAAGGTCAAAAATTAGTTTTCGACTTTAGTAAAATCGATCGAAACGTTTAGATTGGTAAATATCGATCGAAAATACCGATCGAACAGCAATATTTTACAGGGTATAAACAACACCATAAAAGTGAACACAGAGTTATATGCCCTATGTTATAACAATGAAGCACTGGTTTCAATGTATTATATGGTCATAGAGTTCCTTACTTCCTTAGTGACTTTTCATTACCTTAAAAAATAGAGAAGAGGCACATTATTCACTATATAATCTTGTAACTCGTAACTACATTCTCTGAAGAAGGATGAATGTCACGTTTCTTTACACATGCATTAGCCTACTTTAGCTGCACTTTAGGTTTAATAACCAAAGTAAATTCTATTGATCACAACATATCTTTTTATGATATGCAAGGTTTATAGTAACATTCTCTAATAACATGCACATTTGTATTTTCTTGTTATGTTTTACTTACATCTTTATACTTCTGTACACCATGTCTACATGGAGGAAAAAAACCCATAATGAATTATGGAAAGGTTTTCTTTATAGGAACCACATATTATGAATTATTTTAGGATAAGAGCACATAATTTGTATGTGTTCCAAGACCGCGCTCTAGACGCTTTTCAAACAAAATCATTTATTTTTCTGGGTTGTCATTTTATATTTGAAATTAGGTATATAATTTACTAGAACTCTCATTCATATTCAATTATTCATGTGACAAGTGAACTGTACAGAGAACTTGAGAGAATTATTAATCAAAACAGAATTGTATTTGATGTGCCTTTTACATAAGAAAGATCCGTACTGACTGTAGCCATTGTTTCTAAAACAGTTCATTTCATGGATTCAGTGTTATTGTCTTTTATCCTTTAATGCATTAATATTACAAAGATGATCTAATCTGCTTCCTGATAGGAAATCGTTACATTTTATTATCTCTCTCAGTTTATTAAAATAGGTTTATAATATATTAAATATTCATTAATATTAATTACTGTTATACAACCTTATGGTAACACAGGAAAGCCAAGTGTGTATTTCTAGCAATAACTGTGACCTGTGGCCAGGGAAAGAGCCTTTGGTATCACCAGCGAATCACAACACTTGCAGGGGGCTTCATCAACAGGGGCAATCCTAGAGGTCTAGTGGCCCATAGCAATCAAACAGCTATTGGCATTCACTAGTACAAGAAAGCCAGAATTCTAAAAGCCAACTTCTGATTGATTGCTATGGGTTACTAGACCTCTGTAACCAATTGTCCCTGTTGATAAATTTCCCTGTTGATTCTCAGAGATTTGAGGGTAGCAGTTGATTCGCTGGCTCATGTTAGTGGCTCATTATGCTGTGTATCTCTGATACTTACATTCATTTGGAGTTTCTTGATGCTTGGGTAGAGTTTTATAGTTCACAGCTTTGTGTCACTTCTCTTGGTGCTATGTGCTCTGGTCCCCATGCTCTTCAGTTATGGGTTTTGTGCCAGCATAGGTTTTACAGCTCACTGTTCCAGCTTCTCTGTTTTTCAGCATCCCTCTTACATTCTACCTGCTCAAGTCTGAGGTGTCGTCAATTATTTGTCATTAGCATGTGTGTTATCTCTTATAATAAGAGTTGTGGGTTTTGAGTTGTTGTTTTGGACACAGAGAAAATAATAGAAAAGTACACCTTTCCAGATCTCTTTCAGGACAGGACCCTAAATTCTGAATAGTCTACAAATATCCACAAGAACATAAACATAAGTTACATAGCTTCTTGTATATGTAGGTATTATTTGACATCTTCAACAAATGGTGTAACTTTTGTTGTACAGTGACATCATGGATTTACGATTACCCGCACAGGTTTTAATAATGGTTGCATTTTTCATATTAATATAAAGGATCAAAATTTCAAAGCCATATTATAATTTGTTAGGAATTATCAACACCAATGTTGGGTTCAATATTAATTTTTTCATTCCTGCATACTTTAGTGTAAATATATACAAATGTCTGGTTCCTTCCCCAAAGAACACTTAACATTACAGTGCCTTAAGGTCTACCTAGTGCTGATGCTTCAAGAAGCAACAATTTTAATGTTTAATAATAATTCTTGTATTCAGTCCTTTGCATGGTATACCAAGTAGGATGGTGCCATCTCTAGAGACCACTTTGTATGAGTTATAATGAAACAATGTTTTAACCAGAATGTAGTAGCATATTTCTAGCTTAGCGCTACACAAATTAATGGTATATTTGACAGCAGGCCACATTATTAACAATTTATCTTGATGAATTCCCTACTGTCACATCTAATATAGATAAATCGTGAATGACAGAGTGAACAGAAACATGAATAGTTTTCATAACTTAATAGGAATAAAGCTTGGAAATTTATTTTATTATTTTACAAAAACTTCAGGCCTTTAAGGTTTTATTTATTATTTTTTCTAGAACAGCTCACTTAAAGCTCTTAAATCATACCGTCTAGTAGATTTGTTTTGTTTTGAAACTAACAAAAGGGAATACACATTTCTCAAAACCAAAATAGCACAAAGAAACAAAACAAGAAAATGTCAATACTACACTGAGCTCATTTAAAAACACTTTACTATACATATTTTGAGATAGTGAGTTTCAGACTTAGCCTTGGTTGGACGTTAACTTCCCTTTTCCTTATTATCTGCAGTAAAAGACTAGTATTTAATTTGGTTTTGTTGCCATCTACTGATAATTACTAGTATTTCTTCCCCATAGCAGTTTCCCATTTTGGGGTATTTTTAGAAGTCTGCAGCTTAGGACAGGTGACTTAATTCATGTAAAGAAGTGATTGAGACATCAGGAGTTACCAGCCCAGTATAGGCTAGAGTATCTTACATGAGGCTTAGTTTAGGCAACAGCAGCTGTCCCAACAGGTTATTAGTGAGGGTGTAGTCTCCAGAGTGACTGATGGGCATTTATCTACCCAACCTCTCGTTAAACTATAAGATTTAGGGCGAAATTTAATGAGCCCAAAAAGACTCGAAAAGTCGAATTTGAGTCTTTTTTTGGATTTATTCTCAAGAGATTTCCCCGCAAGATCATCTCATAGGAGTTTTGCTTTTCGATTTTCCAATTTGGATTTTTCAATGGAAAGGCAGCCATCTGTACTATGGCTAGTATACCTTTCCATCTAAACATCCAATTCGAAAAATCGAAAAGGAAAACGCCCGCGGGAGGAAATCTTGCTTTAATAAACTCAAAAAGACAAAATCGAGTCTTTTCGGGTTTATTAAATTTCACCCTTGGTCTACTAGTTTGTGAAGCTTGACGGTGTATTAGAGCCTTTTAGACTGAGAAATAATCCTATCTAAAAAAAACAGATTTTAGGCTCAGTTAAGGAGGCTGTACATTGTATTGCTAATTGTTGTTCCACTGATTGAAAATGCAAGCATTCAATGCAGTGAATGAGCAGAGCATGACTGATGCTCATTCATTGGTAAGAAAAAAATCCAAGCATTATGAACAGTAAAAATAGGGATTTAAGAACCTCAGAGAAGATTTTGTTTTGCAGATTAATATTAGCATTCCAACTGCAAATGATCTTGTACATTTGCAGGAAATCATTCAAATGTCAATGAAAGTATCTCTTATACTCAGAGAGTTGGAGCGCAGCATCCCTTGCAAAAACACTTTATTAAGATCACAACATGTTTCAGGTCATACCTTAAAATATTATATGTACAAAATGCCCACCCACCACTTAAGTCTAAAACCGAAGAAAAAGAGTACAAGGTTGGGACTTCAGAGAGCCTCACCCACAGATAAAGTCCACATGTGCAGTCCTACTCAGAAATTTATAATTATCAATACAATTGTTGCAGAAAGCAGTATCCCCACAGCCAAAACAAAAAGTATTGAAACTGCCAAAAGCAGCAAATAAGGTAAAAAAGTGATACCAGCCGTACACAATTAAATAAACTGAACCCCCAACAAAGTATCTCAAAACCTGAGCCAGCACTGAAGTATCCAAAAAGCCAAGCAATCAGATCTAAAACAATACAAACAAATAAAAAAAAAATTACAAGTTACCCTCCCCGTTTATATGTAAAGCTATATGACTGTAATCATGTGCAGGAATTTTTTGGGACCCAATATCTTCTGCTTATATTTTTGACCCTGTTTATTGTGATAAACAGACTATGAATTTCCCCCATAGAAACCCCTCCCCTTTCTCCTGGCCAATGGGATAGGCAACAACTGCTAAAATAAAAATCCAGAACAGCCAGAACAAGTGTATCTTCTTTGCTGATCCCAATACTATAAAATGTGGGTAAATTTCATGGTAATTCATACAGCTGTGGCTATTTTACCTGCTAAAGTGCTTTGCAATAAGGTAGGATATGAGGCTTTCTAAATACGTAGAGTACAGAGTAAGTACATTTGGAGCCTCTACCCCTCTAATACTATGGTTGTGGGGGAAGGGTGGGGTCAGTTACTGGCCCGCTCCAGCTTTCTCACCCCTGACTCCCTCACTAACAGTTGAGAGCATGAGGGTCACTATTTTGCTGCAGGTTTTTATTTTTAAATTGATTGCTGATGATTTGGCTTTTTAACTCATGATGTTAACGATTACCACCATTTGCCATTAACCAAGGATCAGATGGCCAACTGGGTTTGTCCAAAAGGAATAGTCAAAGAAAGCCAAAGGCTATTACCAATTAAATAACAATTAGTTATTAAGTTATTCTCACTTTAACTGCATATGCAACCTGCCCTGGTTAACATCATATAATTTGTTCCAATCTAGGTAACATTGCCTGGAGCATTCTCCCACCCCCCAAGAGGGAACTGAATTTAACATGCTGATAGAAGATTGGAGGAAAATATGGTAGATACCCTAATAAAATATTAATTTGTGGTTACTTGCCATAAATGACAATTTATTGACACGGAATCATTCTAACTTTGCAGCATACTTCAACAAATCTAAAAATAACTGAGCATTAAAACTGTCCTTCTCCAATCAGAAATGATCGAGGAAGAGTGCCCTAATTAATCCTGATTAAACAAATTATGTTTTACTAAAATGATTTACTACAGTTCACGTTGCCTTGTGAAAGGATATGTTTATTCCACTCTTTTAAACAAATAACCGCACATGCTGCATTCATTTTTATTCAACACTTTCTTTCACGTCTTTACTTCAACAGTTAAAATAAAATTGACCCCTTGCCAAGAGCCTTTATTCATTGAGATCTTAGCCTGTTGACCTTGTGCAGTCTGCAGCCAAAGTACAGCAAAGGTCTGAAGTAGAGAGACTAGCAGAGTGCAAATCAAAGACCTAATTGTCTGTTTTCTACAAGTTAGAGTTATTGGCAGCTGCCATTATACTATCTGGTTTGCTGTCACAGAGCACAACAGAGCTGAATGCACTAATTGCAATGGCCTTTTCATCAAGGAATATCATAGACAGAAGCTAGCTAGATGAGCTGGGCTACTTGAGTATGATTGGGCTGTCATATTGTTATGATTTCTTCAAGTTTACAGCATTTAGCAGCTAGCCTTTGAACCTCTCTTTGTACCTGAATAATATAACCTGACTGCCCCTATCATTTAAGAGGGTACCATGGCTTTTCAAAGTTCAGCATCACACAATTGCGAGCAGGCAACTGGTCTCTGACAAGAGATCAATACTGTCCTTTCGACTGCTGGAGTCAAGCTGCTGGATCTGTCAGAGGAATGTGCTCTGTAATTGGATCATGGATGCAGCGAGTCATCTAAGTTTCCCTTCAGCACTGTCACAGCTGTCAGATATCATAGCTTTGTACAGCTGTCACTGCAGGAGAGTTGTGGCTCCTTTTCTCTTATATCATGATGCAAATGTCCACTTAATAGACGAGCACTGGAGATATTAGGCGTCACTTTATTCCTTTATGCAAAAATAAAACTCGGTGTCATCTGCAGATTTCATGGAAATAAGTTTCAAATTATTTACTCGAAGCCAAGTGTAGCGGAGCCTGTAAATGAGAAATCATTTGCTTTAGGTTCATTCACAAAGGTAACACTGAAGAAGGTAAACAAAGAGAAAATACCCTTTTTTTAATAAAAAGAATAGGAAGTTCAGCTGTTTCTAATTTTCTTTTCCAATTTACAGTTTTTTTACTATAGAATAAGGTTTACGTTGTTACATATAATGCAAAAAATGTCCATCCATATTTCTAGAAAATGTGTACACTGGTAATGACATAAGACTTTTTTTTACAAATAAAACAGTTTTATTGAAAATAGAAGCAGTATGACATCATAATTTCCAAAAAAATGGTTCTGCTTTTGTCTCTAGATTTCCTTTGTAACTGAACTTTTTACAACTGTATTGTTGGCTGTATTTGGAATTATAGCTTAAAGAGATTGGATGGAAGTGCACAGCAAAGTACTTATTTGCCTCAGGTGGTGCTAAACTCCTGGGTGTGGGGCAGACACCACAATAATACAGCAATATAAATGAATAGAGCTTGTACACACACACGAAAAGTAAGTATATACAGGGGCGTAGCGTGGGGAGGGGGCATCACATGGGACAGGCACGCTGTGGGGGCAGCATTTTCCCAACCAAAGGGGCGGCCGCCTCCACCGCCCCGGTTGCCGCAAACTCTGGCTACAGCGCTGGGTATATACCTTTTTAACCGACCACAGGTAGACCTGACGAAGGGTGGATTATACCCCCGAAATGTTGTTTTTCTGTAAACCTGCACCTGTGGTCGATTAAAAAGGTATATACCTACTTTTCGTGTGTGTGTGCAAACTCTATTCATTTATATTGTTGTATTTGCAATTATGCCATTGCACAATAATATGCGTTAATTTGGCGAAACATTTTATTAATGCAGATGGGAACAAATAAAATAAGTGCACATATAAAGTTAAAGGGTAGGTTTGAAAATGCTGTTTAACTCAGGGGGAAACATCTTTGCACAGCGGGATATTCCATATTATTTGGATGGTTCAACATCAGTGCTTTTAAGATACTTGAAGATGCCACATGCATTCAGAAAATTCTTCAGTGACAATAGTTTTTTCTTAAGCTGTCACTCTGAAAAAAGCACCAGATATACTTTTCCCCCTTTTTGAATGTTTCCATTACATTTTATTTTAGCTGTTCAGTATTGTTCCTCTGTTCTGTGAATTCTTGGATCCTTTCTCTGCAATCAAAATAACTTAAAATCAATCCATTTACTGATCCATTATATTAAGTCCTTATTGCTGAATGCATGGACTGAACCTTAAAGTATAGTGCACTGTATGTGTCATTGTACAATAAATATGTGTCCTTTGTAAATCTAATGTAAAAATAGATATTGATAATGTGACCATTACATTTTTCACATCTTGGTCCTTAGTTATCAGTTAATGCTTACAATCAAAAGAATTTGTGACTTCATAACAATTAATAACAGTGTATCCACTGTGCAGTAAAGTTAATCCTGCATATTAACTATTTTACATATTGTCACTGCGATAGAATGAATTGTCCCATAGTCATCTCTGAAACTTGATAAATAATAGTGTACTGTAGCAAATGTGTCATAAATAGATGTATTAAAGTGAAGTGAAGTCTAAAGGGAACAATACCACCATACTATTTTTAATCATAAAAAAAATAGTATTGCCAAAGGTTATTTTTTTTCTAAATCTGTTTATGACAGCTTGATTTTGGGCTTGTATTTTGAAATAAAAATGTTATAGAGTCTACATAATACCTTGTAATTATGTGTAGTAAATGTTGAACCTAATAAATCATATCATGGCATTTGTAGACGAAACACCAATAAAAACTAGTAATGGACGATATGGTTCCCAGCACGCTAATAGCTTTTCAGGAACAATGGTTCCTCAAGTATTCTACTGGTGTGTGTTTAATATCTGAGAAGAAAGTGAACATACCCATTTAAGGGTAATTTCATGCAGATGATGCCCAGGGTGGAATTGAACCCAGAACCCAAAGCTGCAAAGTAGCAGTTCTACCTGCAGAGCCACTGCAAAATGCACAGCATTACCTACTAGCCAGGAAAAGATAGGTATGGAAGTGCACTACCTTAGTACAGTGCTGAGAATGCAACAAACTGTGCCACAACTCTATCATATCTTATCATGTTCAAGTGGAAATAGCAATATGACAGATGATATATATATACACAGGACCATCACAATAGATGAACAGGGTAATGTATCAATGGAGAATTTGTTTACTGAAGCTTAGTAACCCTTAGTAACCAATCAGATGTTTTCTTTCATTGCTCTAGTTCCCCTACACCAGCAAATTCTTATTTCTGATTGATTGTTATGGGTTGCTAGATCTCATTAAACAATTGCATTGCCGATGCATGTCCGTTAGGATGTTACTCCAGAGATACTGAAAAAATTAAACAAATGTGTTCCTGTTTAGGTAATGGTGGTCCATATGGGTACAGTTATGGGAGTACATATAGCAATGGAAGAGATTAGAATTCTGAATGTGGGTAGTGCCCATCCTTACTCAGACATGGCTTTTATATCTATAATCCTCTCAGAAAGTCTCGTTGACATTTAAGATCTTCTCATAGCTAATAAATTCTTAACTTGCTAAAATAATTATATCGTAAATGAAGGAAATAATCTAAGACTGTTGAAGAAGACTTTTAGCTTTTTCTATCCCTTTAATCCTTTCCCCTTATATTTGTTTTGTTCTCCACTGAAAAATCTTTGAATTAAAAAAGTATAAAAACAACAGATTGATTAACAAATATAACCACTGTTATTCCGGTATGATTAATCTAGTCCTCTGGAATTTTTTGGCATTTTTAGTATAACAGCTTTTGGAAATTCAGGAGGTTTGAATTCTCTCTCAGCCGATTCTCACTTTTGTTTTAACGTATATACTGCTGTGCATCATGTCTGACTTGTTTTATTCCGAATTAGTTAAATACTGAAGCACATCACGCTTATCAAACATTCAAATTAGATGATCTCAATCATGCAGAATTAAGATGTCACATGACCAAAAGGCTGGTTACACTTGGTTATCGAACGATGAGCTTCAGTAAAATTAAGTATATGACTTTCTTTTAAATACAAACCGAAATTAAAATTTACAAGCCTGGCGAATAGGATTTTAAATGAATTATATCTCTGTTTTGGGCAAAGCAAATAAGTGTTTTGTGATGTATTATTTAACAAAAAAAAAAAAAAGATCATTGTTCAGGCTCATTTAATTTTTGCATGTGAGCGATCTAAGATTAACTACAAACTAGTCAGCGCAGTTTAAAAGCTGAAAGCAATTTTCAGCTATAGATGGTAATGCCACATTTAGTCCACAACTGAATGACTCTAAATGACTGAGCTGGAAGCACTTTGTATCTGACCACAGGGCCTGATAAAGCCATAGCAACACAGGGAAAATATGAGACAGAGAGAGGGAAAAAAGCACAAAAATAGTTCCAATTTATTTTGTGCCATCACCTTAATGAGATTAATACAGACGTGTTCATGTGCCTAATTGGTGATTTTGTTTAAACTGGTAATGAAGGATTAAAACTTGAGGTAACATGCTACACAGAGAAATGGGGATTTACGGAAAAAAAAAAGTTTTTAATTGCACAAAGCATTGATCTGAACTCTTCAAAGGTATAGTTAATAATGGTTTCAAAGTGAGTTTTAGTGTGTTGGAAGTGCTGACAGGATTTCATATCCCTGCATGGCTATTAGGGAGCCGATATTAATTATTCACTGCTTTTAAAAAGATTATTAGTCTGTCTATTAATTGTGACACATATAAGCAAAGAGACAGCTGTAAAGATTAAAGCTGTTATGCAAAATGTAACAAATGTATCTGGTATTAAACTTAATCAAGATATCTATTGGTTAAACATATAGACGTTAATGAAAATGTGCATTAACTGAAAACAGATAGCTATGGATTGACAGTGATAATTAATGTAGATAGATAGATAGATAGATAGATAGATAGATATATAGATAGATAGATACAGATAGATAGATAGATACAGATAGATAGATACAGATAGATAGATACAGATAGATAGATACAGATAGATACAGATAGATACAGATACATAGATAGATAGATAGATAGATAGATAGATAGATAGATAGATAGATAGATAGATAGATAGATAGATACAGATAGATAGATAGATAGAT
>JAKJJM010082157.1:0-11498 GCA_021901965.1 Pipa carvalhoi
TTCCATAATCTGGAAATCGGGTATTTACACCAAAAAAGTAGCCATAACTTGTATGGCTATGAAAATTTTCAGTGGGAATACCCGATTTCCAGATTATGGAAATCGAAAAACACCGATTTCCACAATCTGGAAAATGAGATTCCCGCGGGAGGATCACCTCCCGCAAGAATGTCGGAAAGACCTGTAAAGGTCTTTCCGACTTTATTAAATTTTGCCCCATGAACCAGTTATTAAAGCAATTTCTTAGGACCCAGTCTCTAAGAGGACCCTCTCTTTTTTCTTGGAGCCTTGATTTGAGAGCATCTATGAAAACATTTGCCAGAAAAACAGAAGATAGAGGTGATTTTTTAGGAGTAACTAACTGAAGTATCTCAAGAGAAACTTGCATGGATGAGACAATACGATATGGCACTTGAGGTCTTGGCATTAAAGTGCAAAGATGGCATAGTACAGGGAAAGTACAAAGGCAAGAGCTGAGGCACAAAAAACACCACATGGTTAATGAATTTGTCTGAAAATAGTGTGAAATAGTCTCTGAGTGAACTGGTCTAACCTGAAGTGAAAGGGTACTTTTTCAAACTAAATGCTCAGTATAGAAATTGAACAACCATTATTGGACAAGGTTGACTGAGGACAAAGCATCATTTCCAACTTCTTAGAAAAAAAAGTCCAGGAGATTAACAGCTGTTAAAAAAAAATACTAATGTACTAAATCAGTAAGGCAAAAATCAGAAAGGAACAGTGCAAATTTACTGAACGAACCAACACAAATTTTAAGCAACTAGTAGTAGTACTTACAGTGACAGTAACTAAGTCACTAGAGCAACAGGAAATCCATAACTCTTTAGCTGATTCTGGAGACATAAGGCTGAGTTCACACCACCTAATTTTCATCTCAGTTAAACAGTATCAATTGTTGGGATAATTCACACAGGCTATTGTGTTTTGCACCATACACAATTATAATCCTAATTAAAAAAGTAAGCTTAAAACCACCTAGTTGCATCAATTTCTCAAAGGAGGTAGTCCTAAAAAAAATTAAAGCCAACATTCTGAAAGTATTCCTGAAATAAGATATCAATCCTTGTGGCACAAGCAATGAGTTCATAGAAAGAAGAAGGGAGATCTTTGGATCTCCAGCAGCCAGTTCACCTTTGATATGGAGATTCAATCCTTACCAGAAGACAGCCTCCAAGGCATCATTATTTCAGGTGCCCTCTGCTATCAAAGTGTGAAAAATATGTAGCATACAGGCTCATGTTTTACAGGCAACAGAGGAGCATGGCCATGTTCTGCCAGCAGGAAATCAGATATTGGACAAAAAAGGGGAATTGCAATACCAATGCCACAGCATCTCCTTTAAGCCTGTAAGCAAGTAAAAAATATATATTACCTTAACTAGAGGAAAACTACCAGACCATGAACCTAAAACATGTACACTAACTGATGAACCCATGGCAGCTTCAGAGGAAATCACAGTATGGTGTGGTGGGAGATATTTGTGAGATGCTACTTCAGAGGCGGCAGCAACAACAATTCAAATTATACAAGCCCTTTGCTGCATGGTATCAAGGTGGGCAGTCAAATTATGAGGAATTTCAATAATCTGTTCTTGTGTGTTGCCTTGTTACAACTCACTCCACCAGTGCTTGCAACTGACTTGGAGATGAATCCAATATATACTGTGCTTACTGTTATGGCACAAGAGCCTGAGCTTGCTGTTGTGCCACAGGAAAAGTCACCTAGAAAATTTCCTGTGGGAACTAGCAGGTTAACTCCCATTGGTAATAACTTGGCATTTAGTGGTGTTAAAAGCAGGAATTTGTCAACTGTATCCCTGAGGCAGAAGACATAGGTAAACTGGAACAGTTGGTTGCAACTAGTGCTACAGACACAGGAACTTCAAAACTGTAACAAAAAGCTGTGACATTTGAATTACTAACAAGATACAAGAATATTATGGGGACTGGAAACACTTAGGGCCAGATTCCCCATGGTCCAAACACTCGCGGAAATGCTTTTGCGAAGGCATTTCCGCGAAGTGCATGAGGCGCGTCGCTGAAATAGTCGCGGGTGCGTTTCATCCACTTCAAGAACAGGTGAACAGGCCGCACTTTGCACTAAGGTAAAGAGCGGCCACTCTCTTCGCCTGTTCTTCAAGTGCATGAAGCGCGTCCGTTACTATTTGAGCGAGGCGACTCATGCACTTCACGGAAATGCCTTCGCAAAGGCATTTCCACGAGTGTTCAGGCTATATAGAATCTGGCCCTTAGAGCTGTTGGTTGTTTTCTGTATCCAGTATTCTTTGGGATTCTTCATAGGGACTGGAAAGTATGCTAATAAACCTTACATTTTTACTACAATATACCAAGCATGCTCTTTTATTATCTATATTACCTTATTTTCATATAACTTTGGTCTCTACTTTTATTTTATATATACTGTATACATATTACATATTTTATTTTGAAATTGGTGATCATAAACCTTCTGTGTTTTGTTATGTCAGACTGGCTCTACTTTACTGCATTGTTTTTAGGAGTATATTTTGATAACAGATAAAAAATTTGTGAGAAACGCATGTTGATCTACAGAATTAAATGCAGAAAAGGCACAAAAATTTGACATACACAACAAATCGACTCCAAACTGGTGACGAGCTACATGTTCAAAGATGGATGTTAGAATGGGCAAGAGTGCTACAGTGGTGTAATTAATGTTCTGTGAGACTCCCTTAATCTGAGTCCTTGAGTGAGTGAACTTTCCCAGCTTCAGGTTTTCCAAAGTCTTCTCTAAATCTTCAGCAGCATTCTCAAAAAATCCACGAACTCCTGCTTTTACAAGCTCAGATCCAGATTTCATGACTGTGCTGTGAAGGAGAGAAACAAAGTATACACTTTACTATGTTCTAATTATATATGATAAGTAAAGTGAAATAATCAATCACATGTAAGACATGGATTAATGAACATTACTGGAAAATAGTTACGAATACTGTGACAAAGCAAAACAAAAGCTCTAATGATTGTTTAAACCAGTATCGGTATTTCTGTAGCATCAATAAATATATGCGTCCATGTATGAGAGCACTAAGCCACTTGGAATCCAGTGTCAACAAAACTGTAACCTAATTAGACAACAGCAAATCCAAAGCAGGCTCTTTCGTTTCATTTATTTAATTTAGAGAAGTCATGTAAGCTAATTCTAAACTTCATCTGAGACAAGATTGTATTTGTATTAACTAATAAATGATGTAAAAAGACGATGCAGTCAATCCCAGTTTCTTTCATCACTCTCTAAGGCTAAAAGGATTACTACTTCTCTCTTTTTATCAGTTATCAACCCTTTTCTCTTTATGTCCACCTTTTACATATAAAAGGTCCACCAATTTTCATGAGCAACATTCTGCAGGGAGCAGAACTGCAGGTAGAGGGAAGGGTGCACGCTTCACTTTGATAAGATGGATTATGGTATCCTTCTCTTTGAAAGAATTATTAAACTCAAATAAGAGGACTAGTTTTCCAAGGGATAAGGTATAGGCTAAAGAAAAGTAAGGAGGACAAGACTGAGCTTTCCAGTCTTATCAGAGTATTAGAGGAGAGATTGTGGTTAAAAACGAACTGTTATGCAAAGTATAGTTATCATTACTATACAGTATATATTTCTGTATATTTAGTCACAAGGGAATCTCAAGTACATTTGTCTTTCTTTGTAGTAAATATTTCTAAAATGTTTTGGTCTTTGACTTCTGTCTGACCATTTGCAGAAACATTGAACATTTTAAGGACAGTTTTGCTTTTAATAAAATTAGAAATGTGAATTGTAGAGTAAGATGGAGATATATATATACTCATCTTACTCTATAATTATATATATTATAAATATTAAAAATATAGTAAATATTGTATATTTAATAATAGATTTATTAAATATGAAATATTTAATTATTTCAGTTATATACATAAAGATACTTAAAGGAGAACTAAAGCTGTAAAAAAAAAAAAAAGCTATATTAATAAGTACCTTACAGTAAGCTCCAGCGATGCACTCCCAGCTTCATCTGTCCTCTATCTTCTCTGCACTGAGGCAGCCTTCACAGCACTATGGAGGGCCCAGCTGCCAGCCCGAAGCTCCTCCCACTCACTGTAACCGGCGGTGAAATAGAGCGATGATGTCATCACGCTCATTTCTCCCCCAGTGAGAACTCTCCTCTCACCGGGGCACAATGAGCGTGATGATGTAATTGCTCATTTGCATAAGGGGCGGAGCTTCGCGGCAGCTCCGTGACAGCCTCAGTGCAGAGAAGATAGAGGACAGAAGAAGCTGGGAGTGCATCGCTGGAGCTTACTATAAAAGTATTTATTTAATATATCATTTTTTTTTTTAAAGCTTTAGTTCTTCTTTAAATGTAAATATTTATTAGGTGCATATTAATCTAGGGTGTTTAGTGCTCCTTCAATTTAGGATGGTATTTTATATGAGGAAAAAATCAACTGTAATTGCTTTGCTCAATTTTCTGCTGTCCAACAATAAATTATATTTTAAATACATTGCTGTGAAACTCACCGTGTGTCCAGGGTTTGGGCCAGAATGTGCAAGCAGCTCACCATGGTTGAGGAGTCACTTCCTGTATTAGAGTACAAAAGAAATGATACTTACACTGTTTCATTTTTGTTTTGCATACATACTGTTTGGCTGTGTCAAATCAAATGGATGAGGCTATGTGCACTTGTTAGCAAAAATATTATCTTATAAGATTAACTTTACATTGCCCATGTTTATATGGTTATAAGCTTTAGAGCAGTTCCAGTATAAGTAAGTTTTCCTGTATGACCACTGAGATCTTTAACTATCAAGAAATGCAATCTATCAAGAATATGAATTAAGACAGACATTCTTTATAGCAGACATGACTGTCCTTAGAGGCCAGATTAGATCTGGGTTACTATGAGAACAGAATTTCTAACACAAAGGCAAACTAACAAATGGTTTGCTTTTTATAGACTTAGAGTTGTTGGACCTCAGTACAAGTCATCATTATTAGGATAAGGAAATATATTTGGTAATTTTCTACAATTTATATTGATACTGAAAGGCAAACCACTCATATAAATGTACTTATCAACCACTACTTGCACACAATTAAAACTGACTAAAAATCTGTTAAGATGACTTACCAAAGAGTGAAATCCTATGTCTGACAAGAGCTGCCAGTTTGCAGAATAGACTGAATAGAAGGAAAATGAATACAGATAACAGACAATAAAGAAAAAGCAAAAGATTACAAGAGAAAGAAACAAGAGAAACTATTCATTTATGCAATATTATGCTATCCAGCACTGAATACCTTCATGCAGAGATGTCTACTCCATTACTAGGCCAAATGGCAGGAAAATGTTTTTTAAGTGAAGGAACAATAAAAACAGTGATTAACAGCAATATGTTATTGCTTTAACCACTCTGAAGGTTGTTGTCAGGGGCATAACAATAGAGGTTGCAGCAGTCAGGACCTGGTGAGAACACCCAAGGGTGTGTGTAGCTCTGCAGTGCTTGGGGCAGGAGAAGTGGTGCTGCATGGGGAAGGGATCCAGGTGAATGATATTTAGATACATCCTTGGTTGCTGTAATAGCAGAGGCTATGTCATGCAGAAAGAAAATAATTATATAACATGAATTGTGTTGAAACAGAATGCCTGCAGCATTGTGGTAAACAGAATAAGACAATAATTTGATTCACAGGAAGATGTAATATGTACTGTAAAGAGTTTACAATGTTTGAATAAACATTTTTTTGAAGCAACCTATTTGTAGGTTGGTACAGTTTTGCAAGTCATAACTTATCAAATAATGTTTTAATTAGGGCTAAAAAGTGTTTAACAACATTGGGGAAATGTATAAAGCAGCATTCCCATAATGGTAAAAAGGGCCACTAAAATAACAGCTATGAATCATGTGCTAAAGGTAACTTTTTTTTTTTTTTAGCAATTTTTCTTCCTTTCTTTACTCTAGCGACTGATTTGTTTAAAGAGTTAGCAAGTCATTTTACATTTTTATGTGGAAGACTTCTGGAAACCAGGAGCTGTAGGAAGCTCAAATGACAAAAGAGGAAACAAGGGGAGCGCCCCAAAAGGTGAAAAAATCACAGTATGAGACAAATAGACATCTATGGTGAAGAAATTCCTGATATAATACGGTGTGCTGCAAGTGGCTCCAAAGACAGGGACAAATGAACAGAGGGGGGGTGGTTAAAACCTATCCCCCCAGGTTATATGAACTCACCAGAAACAGCCGATGTGTCTGATGTATCACATGAGTATTATTCCTTTCACTGGTCTTGTAGATATAATAAATATGGCTGGTCTGGGTGAGCTCAAACACAGAAAAGTATCATAGCGTAATACATAATGAAAAATCGATAAGTTTAATATGAAGATGGGTACTCACAAAGTGTCAAATAAAGTGCACTAAAAGTGGCTAGATGTCCACAAAAGGCATCTCAAAGTCCTTTGTATAGTCCTCTCAACGTGTTTCGCCGACCAGGAGTAGTCAGCTTCCTCAGGAGTGCCAAAAGTAAATGTAATCTCATCAACATAGATGTCTATTTGTCTCATGCTGTGATTTTTTCACCTTTTGGGGCGCTCCCCTTGTTTCCTCTTTTGTCTTTTGCGCTTCCTACAGCTCCTGGTTTCCAGAAGTCTTCCACGTCTACCTCCATAAGGCTTTGAGACATAAAACCTACTCTACGGGTCAAGTGCATAACTTTATTTATCCAGAACTGTGTTTATTATCTATTTATTCTGTGTTATACATTTTTAAGGGCGCTACACTTCACATAGACCTTTGTCGATTAGTTTGTCAGATTTTACATTTTTAGTAACGCTTCAGTCAGTAACACTTGGCCTTCATGATTTTCAAAAGACATATGAACAGAAAAAGTGAATAAAGTGGTATAAATGGATGGAATATGGTAAAAAGTTACTCTGCATTCACTTGCTTCACTAATGCCATTTGATACATTTTCCCCATTAAATTTCCATAAAATTAATAGTTTTGAGAATAGTATCAACAACAATGTAGCGTGCTCTATCAATTCCATGTTGCAACATACGTGTATTAAGATTTGCCTGTAACAGTTTCCCTACTGCCATAATAGTTTATAATAATATTAACTACAGATTATAGCGACTTTATCATGCAAAAGTCCTCATTAATTTTATTCATACAAATTAAGTAATATGTATAAATTTGATTTTTTAGGTTTAAAAAAACATTTTTCAATAATTTTTATACTTTTTATTATGCAAATGTGGTGTTATAGTTTAACAAATATGAATATAACGTAAAAATCAATCTAGAAATATGTTTCTTTCAGATTGTTTCAGTTTACAGCCACCCCTTTTGATTAAAAAATGGCACAATTTTGGCCTTAAATGGACATTTTCATTACATTAGCAACAAATTGTGAAAGGAAGTAAAAAAATTAAATTTTCAAAAATTTCAAACTTAAATCTTTTTTGTTGCAACCTGCTTTTTATAAATATTTGTATTATGTAGGTGTATATATTCATACTTATATGGTGCTGCTAGGTTATGCAGAGCTCAACATTATAATACATACAGACATGGTAGAAGTGCTAAACATAGTGCAACTGAAGTAAATACCAACATGGTGCACATCATACAGCAAATACATAAGACAGCATGTTTGGCTACTGTGGTAAATAGAGAAAAGTAAAATCAAACAGTTAAACCCCTTCCACCAATGTATAGCCACAGAGTTTCCAGATCTTTTTACAGCCTTGGCATCTCTCTAAAGAGTTGCGTTTGTGTAGAAAGACTATAAATCCAATCATGGACATAAAGGTTGTTTGGTTAATTTGGTAAACCAAACCAACTCCAGCCTCTACTGTCTTTGGTGTTAATTTCCTTGCTATTCCTGGTGGGAGCAGCAAAGTTATAGAATGAGCACATTAACCTAAAACCTCAGTGATCCGATACATTTGGTAACAAAACAAAATAGAAAAGAAAAGCTGTGGCCTGCACTCACACCCAAATTCACTAATTAAAAAGTCATCTTTATTAAATATATTTAAAAGGTTAAGAGATGAAGCCAAAACAAACCAAACATCAAAAATTAAAAATACCTTGATAAAACCACTTATCTACATGGTAACAGAGCAGATGCAACACAAACAGTAAACAGAAGGAGAAAAACTCCCGATATGCTGAATTGAGTAGGAAAAGTTATCTCTACAATGGATCCCAAAACAGCCAGGCCACTACAAAAAGAGGTCTGGAGCAAGCAATGAAATGTAGTTAAGGAGTAATGCTCCTAAACGAGGAACTGATGTACATTTTGCCTCCAATAATGAGAGGCTTTTTCAAAGGTAAGTAATGAAATTGCTAGGCATTAGGAGAAAAAATTATAGTCAATAATCAAGGCATTTTTAACTTTTGATGTTTGGTTTGTTTTGGCTTCATCTCATAGCCTTTCTTTAATATATTTAATATAGATTATTTTTTTAATTAGTGAATCTGGTTGTGAGTGTGGATCACAGCTTTTCTTTTCTCCTTTGTTTTATTGCCCTATATATTAATGTTTACCTAGAATCCACCCTTTATTACTTTGAAGTGCTTTTCGGAGATTAGCAGTGTGTTTTTCTTCCCCATTCCCTTCCCCCTCAGTATATTGCCCATGCATTTGGCTTGATATAAACACAAAATAAAAATGATCATGGTATGATAAAAAAAAAGTAGATGTAATCCCAAATCAAATGTGCACTTTGATCCCTATACTATCCCTTTCCTACCTCAACCTACAGTACACAATCTTTAGAAAAAAATGCTTAAAATGAATTAAAATTAGTACAATATGGGGAATTATGGGAATCTACATACCTTGCCACCATTTCCTTCTCTTTATTAGATGCATAACCACTGCTACTTAACGTTTTAATTGGTGATGAAAGAAAGTAAAGACAGTGATTCTTAAAGTACTGGTCTACAAGAGGAAGGAGAACCTGTAACATGAAAAGAGAAATCTTAAGTACTTTGGCTTACAACAAAACAAAATGAAAGGGTCAGAATAAAGTAGATAAAACCAAAATAGTATATTTTTCTGTCTTCAGATATATAAACTATTGCTTGTGTATAACAGAACTGTAGTTATGTGGGTGATCATTAGAAAAACAGGCCAAATTAATAATGAAGTTACAAAACATATGTATGGATATCTCGAGAAAGATGTAAGTCAAAAAAACAATGGATTGACATATCTAGTCCCCAGGCTTTCATTTGGACAGTAAATAAATAAAAAAATAACTCTAAATGCCCTTGGAGCACCAACCTGGTCAGACATGCTGAAATATCACACCTAGCTTCAGAATTGTTTTATGTAGTATAAGACCATTTAAAATATTCAGTTATATTGTGGCACACTTACTTTGGCAAAAAATTTGATCTCTTGCTCATGTGGAGATTTTTCACTTTTTCCACTGCCGACAACAGCCTCTGTTTCAAAACAGTATTATAAGAGAAGAAAAGAGTCACTAAATCGGCATTTCTGTAGAAATTCTCACACTGCCTGTCAGAAGTTGGTATGTTGGACATGCTAAAGCTGGTAAAGGCTGGGGGGTGGGGTTATTGGGTAAAGAATACCAACCATGTTTGGTTACATTTTGTTTAAATGTACAGTGGAGAGTAAAATACTTTTCATTCATTACTTTTAGGCTGCTTATTTCGTTATACCATCTGTACCTGTAAGGATTTCAAGTATATTTAATTGACAGTTTAACTCAACCAAAGTAGCAAAATCAAAACCTAAGCACAACCTGCTTTGTGAATCTGCATCTCTAAATTTAAGCCTCTATCTATCAAGCACAAAAGGTCAGCGGGACGGGGAAGCTGTGTGTTCATTGGAAGGAAATAGTGACAATCCTATAAGTACCAGGAAAAACATTTCCACACTCAAGCACAAAAAGGGACTATAATATTTCCAGCACTACAGTAAATCACTTTTACTCTAAAATTACATTTAAAACAACAGCTTTTTCAGTAAAATTACAAAATTTCACATTAATTTTAGCAATAAATATAACCTTCTTATTTTGAGGCAGTGTCCATTAAAGAAAAAGGTATGTTTAAGCAAGGAACAAAGTACATATTTATCTTTTTAAAAAGTCAATAATGACCAAATAAAATAATTATTAAATCATTTTAACAACGAATTCCTATTTTCAATTAATTAACAACACAAGGAAGTCAAACACCTTTGACAAAAACATGTTCAGCATAATGTTTTCCACATTACTGTCTTCCTCTATCTTTAGTGATGCTTGGGAGACTGGACATGCAGAGCATACAGAATAATTCATTACATTTTTTAGTGCTTTGTCGTTTTTGTTTTAAAAGAATATAAGTGTAGTTCTTCAGGTGACACCATGTAGTTTATATTGCTTCTGATTTTGGGGGAAATTAGTCACATATGAAAAATAAAAAATAAAACTCACCTAAATGTGCAATAAACTCCTGTGCTGAGTCTACATAGGTAAGAACTTTTTTAAGAAACTTAAAAGCAAATCTTTTCTCCATGGATGATGCATCAAGTTCCATATCTTTTAACCCCCTATTAATAAACAGAATGTTATTTGTCCCAGTTATGCTAACAACTGCAAAAACATCTTATCAATAACACACAGCTATTCAATAATAAACAGTAATTAAAGAAAGACAGCTAAAACAAACGATTACTACCTGGATATGGCATAACCATTTACTTGAAGAAACTTGAAAAGTTCCTGAGCCTTCTCACGGTCCCGTGATTTCTCCTTTGCTGTTAAGGTATCATAGGGTACCAGTAGAGCATGGCTACCTCCACCTAAAGAGAAGGACCCAAAGATTATTTGCTAAGTAGCTCTTTCTTTAAATAAAGTTTTATATTTTAGTACCTAGTTCTGCTTATTTAACAGCCGAAGGAGTATGCTATAAATACTTCAGATCTTCAATAAGTATTGGTGATTTTGTTTAATACACTCAATCTTAAACATTGTTTCTAAGCCAGATGTTATAATAAAATATTTTGTGCACATAGATAAACTATGTTTCCCAATAAGATACTGCATTTATGCTAGTACAATTTGGCTTTATGTAACATGTTTATTACTACCTGAAAGTGAAACAAAACATCAGTTTTATATAAATAGATACAGATAGATAGATACAGATAAATAGATAGATACAGATAGATAGATAGATAGATAGAGATAGATAGATAGATAGATAGATAGATAGATACAGATAAATAGATAGATACAGATAGATAGATAGATAGATAGATAGATAGATAGATAGATAGATAGATATTAGATAGATAGATAGATACAGATAGATAGATACTAGATAGATAGAGAGAGAGAGATAGATAGATAGATAGATAGATAGATAGATAGATAGATAGATAGATAGATACAGATAGATAGATAGATAGATAGATAGATAGA
>JAKJJM010082235.1:0-17008 GCA_021901965.1 Pipa carvalhoi
AAAAAAAAAAACTACCTGATTTTTAACATTATCGATGATTAATTGTAGGTAATAATGTCTAATTGATTAGTATTAGTAAGCAAGTGACTGGTCTACTGGTAGACCATTTCAGTTGGGCAGATTAAAAGATTTTCCTAAAAGCGCTACAGGACTGTGAGGACGCTGAGTTGTCTGGTGTGGTCAGACAGGTCTAAGTACTATGTTGTCAATACAGCTTAGTAAGTAAGTAAAAACTGAGCCTTTTCAAAGAGAATATAAAACATTACTAACTAAAATTGATGATTATGAAGTCAAATTAATAGACAGGAAAAAGAAAAAATACAATCGAGACAGACTCGATTTTACTAATAACCAGCTTTATAGGTGGCCGATTTTTTTTACAAAAACCACTTGACATCATAAGGTTAGTTTCTCAGAGTATGAAACATCTGACATTGACACTGAAAAAGATACAATCCCTGGACCTGACAGGACTATATAATTTTATGCTAAAATGTATTGACCAATTGCCAACATGATCTAGAATTAGCTGCCATTGGAATGAACATAAAAACAATTGTCGTCATTTATGCAATTATTCTCCAGCAACAATACTGGTGATGAAAAATGACAAAATAATGACATTGTCCTCTCTTATATAAATGCATGCATATAACTCTTATGTAGAAATAAATAAAAAAAGAAAGTTATAGTGACATATTCTCCCTTAAACAGATCCATATAAAGATGACATAGCTTTTCTCTTAAATTGGCTACAATAGGCCACTGCTATTATCCACCTGATGCTCAAAAAGTACTATAGAAAAATTCCCTCCATCACAACAACACGCTATTTAGTGAATATTTCAACAGAGGTGAATTTACTAAAAAAAAAAAAAAATCAATATTTTGTTGATCTACTTTCCATTTCACACAAAAATAATGGTTTACTGTGGTATGATATTACATATTAAAAGTGTATTTAATTATTTGGTTCATGATAGTTTACCTTTACAATTTAATAAACTGAATGTAAGCTGTATTTGTCATTTGTGAATGTGCAACAGGCTTTACATTGTATGTAAACAATGATGTAAATGAGTAGCAAGTGGAAGGAACATTATATAATACAAAGATCATTCATAGAAAGACAATTAAATTGTCCACTTCTAATGAGCTGAGTCCAATCCCAGCTGTTGCAATGAAATATGTATCTAATTAGAAAAGTAGACTGATTATATTACCAATTAATTTGTACCTGTTAAGACTAATAATGTATTATCTTTGTATTATATCATTACATAAACAATTACAATTATGTTCTATTGGGTAGTAAATGTTAAGATTTGTTCTGTGGATTTTATAATATATGACAGCTGTATTTTTTTCTAGAAAAGGATGTTTATAGACGGGCTGATTTATAATATTATATTAATCATTTTATTATTATGAAATTATTTACATTTATTTAGAATACATTTTTCAAAACATGGAAACAAAGATTTAAAAATCATTACATGTGGATTAGTGTGATATGTTTGCTTTATGTGTATCATTCAAGTGTGGAACATCTAATTCTCTTGTCTATAGTAAGTGCAGTGTCATGTTACCCAATAAGATCACAATCAGTTAGAAGTAATATTTTTCAGATACATGTAAAAGTAAACTTGCTGCTATAAAATACAGCATCTTAGCATGATTGCCTTCATGAATGATAATTTAGGATAATATCTATTTTCTCATAAATTAAGAAGTAACCTTTTCTTTTTAAATTATTTTTTATTATATTACTTTTATATGTCCCCTAAAATGTTGCTATTTAGAAGATATATTGTAGATATATAAAACTAAATCAAAGATGTAATTTTATACTAAAATAGTTTACATAGAACAATTAATTCTGGAAGTTTTATTTATTCATTTTTTTACACAGCAAGAGACTTCGCATACCTCAGAAAATATAGTATCCAACAAATTGCAAAGTAGAATGTAAATGGCAAGAGTATATAGTGAAAAAAGGTTTAGTCGCTAAATGTATAAAACATTGTGCAACAAAAATATTTTCATCCATTTTGAAAACTAAATGTTTTCATTATCTTGTGTTAAAGGGAAATATTCTGAATGTTAAAGGTACAATTTCATCAAAATAAAAGTGTTTTTTATCTGTACCAGAAGCAATGTATATTACAGTTACAGTCCAATTATTTTAATAGCAAAGATGTAATTTACCAATTATTTTGCACAGTAATATTTCACTTACTAACAGGTTTAACTTCAATTGCACTGTTTTTCACATTATAATGTTTCACATTTTTGGTGTGATACACATTTGCTCACAAATAAAGCCTGTTTACAAAAGTACAAAATGCCTGTTTGAAGATCAAAAAACAGATATTGTTGAAATACTGAAAACATTTCAACTTTGAATGATTTGAATTGCATTCTGCTGATATTTCAACTTTATTTCATAAATTATATTTTGATGACAAACTTGCAGAAGTATGCTAAATTATTCAAATGTACAGTTTTTTTGTGGAATAGTTTGTTTAGCCCATGGATCTTAATTTATCTGTTTATTTGTTCACACCCTAGTGGAAGCTGCCATTAAATTTGCTTTACCAGAGATAGAAAGTGTACTCTTAGTGGCATCCACGAAGGTCACTAAGAAGAACATGATCTAAACAGTGTCTAATAAGGGCAAATATGGAACATCTCCCACTCCGAAAATATTATTGCACAAAAGAAGAGCATCATGCTATTGGGCTAGTGATTTCCTGTGTAGTTAAGTGAAAGTACATATTATAAAAGCTGACTTAATGTTGGTCATTGTATCCCTTTGCTAACTCTTGCACACTAGAAATGTCTCAGAGTGTCTACATTTTGAGGACGTAAAAGGAAGCCTAGCATTAAGATGCTGAGAGTTATCACAAATATAATGACTTGCACACTTTGACATAATTATACTGTGTTTAGTCTATTTTCTAAACTTCACTATGTAATTTTGCTGTATATTAATTTGTGAATTCTCTAACTCAGATGACATGCTGGAGCTATTCCATGATGTTTACAAGTGGTAATATAACTAAGAAAATAAGAATTTTGAGAATTAAGGTTTTGTTCACGCTAAGTACCAAATATTGTTTCATTTAGCAAATACTCTCATTCTATTCTACAAAACACAATAATTCTCATCATGATAATTGTTTGATAAACAGTGGCTTTTTTAATGCACTATTATTTAGAAGGGCATTTCAATATATCTTATGTTTGTGATTCCAAGTCCTTATGTGCCACAGAGGCAGACTGTAGTTTGCACAATGCTTGTGTAACAATTTTTTTTTTAGTGGGATTTGTATTTAAGTCCTTGTTGAGTGTCATATCTATTGATCAATTTATTATTAAGCTTCAGGGCAGGATCACCTCTAACAAACTTAATATAGTAGGCTATAATCATATGAGTACTGCCTAATTCCTTGCATTGAAGTTTTGTAGAGTGGATACTTGAGGTGTTTCCCCTGGAGGAAAACAGAAAGTGAAAAGTGAAAATATTTTTGCATTGAAAGTTATACTGGGAGAAGACATTACAAAAAACTCTGGGGGCATGTATCCAAAATCTACCCAAAACCACATTACCCATAAATAGTCAGTTAATGAGTTGCTGTTATCTCCAATACCTACAGAAATATAACACCCACAAGGGATTCTAACCTCTAAGACTTTAAATTTCTCTAATCAGAGAAATTGTTTACCACATTTCACTAACTCGTGGTGGATTAAAAATGTGTTAAATGCATGAGAAAAGTCACCTCTCATTTAACTGAAAGATTTCTAGAGCGAATACTTGCATACTTGGTTCCATTTTTATGAAGGAGATAGGGGTTGGCAGGTGTGCTTTAATCTAGAATTCAATATAGCGTATAACCATTCATCATGATTTGGAATTTCCTTTTTTTTGACATATTGTGTGACATGCTATAATTCATGTGTATATGGGAGCCTGCTTCTTTTATCAAGGCACAGAACACAATTACTTAGTTATAATGATATCTCCGTGCTAATAAGATACAAAAGTACCATTTTATTTCCATTGCATGTGGTTTATACCTAGTGAAACAAATGCCCTATGCCCAACCTGCATCTAGTTCCTTCCCTTGTCTCAACTTGCATATAGTTCCTTCCCTATGCCCAACCCGAATATAATTCCTTCCCTATGCCAAATCTGCATATAGTTCCTTCCCTATGTCAAATCTGCATATAGTTCCTTCCCTAAGCCATACCTGAATACATACATTATTATCACAACATTCTTATAGCTGTTCCAAATCTTTTTGCCTCGTAACTTATTTTATTCATTTTCCATTCTTCTGCTCCTGCTGGTCACATAATCCGTTAAAGTCCAAACACCTATATCTCTTCATGATCTCTAAAGCTGTCAAATCTAGCAAGTCTCAGTACTTACAAGCTCCTTGGCTTACTAAGCATTCAGCAGACACATATTTTTATGTATTGTGCACCAAGTTATTCAGAATTGATAGGATTCACATACTGAAATAGTCAATTTTTCACCTTATATTATTCTTCATTATAAGTCTCTCAGGCCACTGCATTAAATGTGCCTCCACAGCAGATCAGACTTAAAAAAATATTTATATACTATATGCAAGTCTGCATTTTTAAATAAAAATAAAGCCATTAATTAAAAAAAAAAAAATCATAAAATAAAATGTATATTTATAAAAAAAATAACACCAGAATATAATTTGAAAATACACTACATTTTTTCTTAGACTTTATTATAACATCAGTTCCAGTAACTTAAATACATAATCCAAAACCAACGAACAATGTCTCTGCTTAGGCACACACTGATACCACCCACTTATTTGTATATGAATAAATATATCAAAGAGAGACAATAAAAGAAGATACCGCAAACCCTACAAAAAATAATTCCATTTACCCTTTAAAAACTACATATGGTTTGTAAAACATTATGGGTCACATTTTTAAAAGGGTAAATTCACCTGTCGAACTTACCTCACTACAAATCGAGTCATATTGCCAAAATAGACACAAATTCACTTCTCAGTGTTGACTAAGCAGCTAATACACTTGTCAAACAGGCGGACAGCTATGATCGCTGTGGCATGTGTAGTGTGGCATAGTCAGTCAGATAGAAGTAGGATGAGAAGTCATGCAGAGTGAGGTGAATTCAACAAGTGAAGGGCAGTGACATCAGTCTCATCATAACCTACTAATTGTATTCTGTGAATATTCTATCTATTTCTGTGTTACCTTGTCCCTAGGTCATGTAGTCACTTAGTCGCACTTGCCATTGCCACTTATGAATGAATGAGTCGCCTTATGCAACACTGGAGCCCTGTCATCAACCCCCCCCATTCGCAGTATGAAATGGCAAAGTCAAACAGGTGAATTTGGAGCTGTTCACTCAGTCATATTCTCACCTTCGACACACTCCTCCACTTAGTCAATATAAGTACCTGTGCACGCACATGCAAAGTGATGTCGAGAGCTCCATTAGTTTGCGACTATCATAGACGTCCAAATTGGTCATGTATTCACCACTTCGCAGAGTTTGCTCAATAAGTAAACATGGGGAAGTAGAGAATAGATGTGAATTCCAAGCTCTATGCTACTATTCAGACTTTTTAAGATTAGTCCCTTTGATTGCACAGGGCAGACAATATCGTTGCTACAGTGTAAGCACATGGCACAGACAGCTACCCATTATTTTCTTTACTAAAATGAGTGTTGAGCTGTGTGTAGTGTATACATCAGTTTCTTCACTGAATTTTGCTTGACCTGTGTAGTAATAGTAGAAAAACCACACAGTATAATACTGTCACTATAACATACACAGAGGTATTGGTCTATCCATCTGTCTGCATATCTGTCTATCTCTCTGTCTTGCTAATCATCATCCCTCATATATGTATTCAGTGCTAAACAAGTCAGATTCTTATTGAAAAAAATAATACTGTTAACAGAAAACTGTTTTATTAAGTGCTTTATATGTGTCTTTTTCTTTTCAAAACTTTAATATGTATGTTACCATGTTACCTCCAAAATGTATGTATAGGAACAATTTTCATGAGCGTACATGATCTTTGTTAAAGGCATGCTATAGTCAGTATATTAAGGTTTTATTTGTACCTATGATGTAGATTATTGGGTAAAATATTGTAGTTCTTTTTAAAATCACTGATGTAACAGCAGCAGGAACAGCATACTGGATTGGCTTTGGAAACCCCTTTCCCTTCACAGTGCTGCATCCCCCCGACAAATAAATAAAACTCACCCAGAGGGTGTCGGACACAGACATGTTGGGCAGCAAAGGGGTCATAGCTGTCCTGGTGGGGCGGCTGGACCCCCTGGGACTCAGGCCTCATTGCAACTGTGACTGATACCACCCCTCTATGAGTCTGTTAAAAACATTCATTATGGTTTACAAAAATAGACATTTTTGTACTGACTTAGCATTGTAATGTATAAAATGGTGCTCCTGGCAAAGACACAGCTGTCTCACTTAAGGCTAGGGATAATAGAGTCTCAGATTTAGAACAAGACCCGGGTAAGATAAAAGATCCAGAAAGGCTAATGCTTCTAGTGAATCCATACACAGCAATATTGACTGGAAAGACATGGTGACAGTGTAGGTAAAGTGGAAAAAAGATATGTCTGTAAAAGCTTGATTACTTATTTTGACAAAAATATCATAACATTAATTAAGCTTTGATAAAAAATAAATGAGAAATAGGATTATTTATGAAACCGTTAAAAAAATACTCAATTCAAAATATACATTATTTCATAACTTTTTACAAAGAAGCAATTTGTTCTACCAACTTCTTACAGTTTAATACAATTTTATATGGAGCAAAAAATGTATTTAAAAGTAAAATCAATGGGCAGCTTCAGGTTTAGAATTACTAGCTTCTGGATAGACTCCAGGTCTGTTAAACTCGTTAGTGCCATTACCATGTTGCTACTCAACTCTATTTCCTTTATTTTCAACTAAAAATGAAATCTAAACATTTTTCCAGTATTACCATAATGTAGGGGGTATTCAACTAGGCTTTGATTTCTCTATATGCATCATGAAAAAAATAATATTTTACTTTATTTTAAAAGGACACCAATATACCCCACTTTTCCATTTATTAATTATTTCCCAATAACAGTTATTGATAAATAACTGTTATTCTTTTTTCTTTCTTTTGTCAATCAAGGCTGAAGGGAGTCACAACAAGGAGGTTTCCGGAGCCACAGATTGCCGACCCCTGTTACAAACAGATGAAGAACAGCTACAAACAAGCTGTTCATTTTCCCATATTAGACTTATTCACTAAAGACCCAATTTAGGTTTTTTACAATAATTTTGTAGTTATTAAGGTCAACTTTGCTGCATTTTTAATTGAAAATACAGAAATAGAACAGTACAGAAAGTGTAGCAGAGAAACATCAAAAGTCAGATGTTTCTATTAATACTTCAGTAACAAACATTTATTTTAATAATAGTAACTTCAAAAAACTGTGTAGAATGCAGGGAATTAAATGGACAGGGAATTCAGTCCTAGTTCTTAGCCCATGAGGTTTAAGAGAAATTCTATTTTCCATTTTAACCCCTACATTTTACATCAATGCATCACAACCCCTGTCACTGATCATAAACTTTGCAGACACTTATGTTATTGAGCAGAGTATGAATGACTAAAATTCACATAAAATGTTACAATATTGATAAAGTACACTAATCTTTTCTAATACAGTACCATCATTTCTAACTTTTTTTTTTTTAATAAATACATAATTAAAACTTACCTGGGGTCTTTCTGAATGCTATCAATGGATGGTGATCTAGCTAATGTTCCCTCTGGTGGAATTGCTGGCCCAGATTTGCTGTAAGGTGATTCAACAGAAGGACAATACTGCAGCTGTCGGTATGGGTCTGCGTAATTGGTGGCCGAGCCTGCAGCATAGCTGGCCCTCTGAAATGTTCCAGTTGCATTCTGGGTACCATGTTGGCTGCCTGTACGCTGTAAGGGTACGGAGTCGACACCAGGGGAAGATGGGGCTACGACAGGAAAGTAGGGACAAAGTAAAAAATTGAGGACCTGCTCACAGAAATGGTTAACCAGGTCTAGGCAGAGGAAAATTCACACAAATACAAGGGATTTGAAAAAAAAAAGAATTTGTTATTAATAAACATAATTAAGTCAGTATATAAAAAAAAAATCACATGAACAACAGACAGATGTGAAAACAAAATATCTAATGTTCCGTTTACTGTTGTGCCATTTTATTTTTATAAAATTTGGAAACAATTACTACAGTTACAATGCCCATTTCATAAGCATAAATCACATCATATTAAACTAAACTACTGTATGAAAAGTAATGATATGTGTTAAAACACATCATTAAGTCAAGACAAGAAATTTTTCAAGCTGTATATTAAATTAAAAAAATCACACCAATTGCATTCATATTCTTTCAAATCATTCTGTTTAAATATGAGATGTTATGTTGACACTGAATTTGAATGCAGGTTTTTACAGGATTTTATTCTTCATCAAATGTCCAAGGCTGTTTAACAGACACACAAACATGTAATACCATTTGATGCCATTAAAGTGACTCATTTATCAGTTACAAAGACATTAGAAACATATAAAATGTATTAGGTTTAGTTTATCTGCATGTGAATTTGGAGCAGAATTTTGTATGAGATCATAAAAAAATGCTTAATATTTAAGAGCCAAAAATAATTAATAACTAGTCCCAGTAGCAAAGTCTATGAGCCTCATTGACTAAAGTTCAAAATCACCTGTTGAATTCACTTCGCTACAATTCGAGTCGCATTGCCAAAATACTCGCAAATTCACTTCTCACTACTGACTAAGTGGAGAATACACTTGTCGAACAGGCAGACAGTGGTGAATGTTGTCACATGCGAATTCTGGTGTAGTCGGTGGGATAGAAGTAGGATGAGAAGTCATGCAGAGTGAGGCGAATTCGACAAGTGAAGGGCAGTAATTTCAGTCTCATCATATCCCACTAACTGTATTTTGAGAATATTCTATCTATTTCTATGTGACCTTGTTCCTAGTTCATGTTGTCACTTAGTCGAAGTCACCATTGTCACTTTTGAATGAATAGTCCCCTTATGCAACACTGGAACCCTGCCATCAACCCCCCAATTTGCCACTATGAAATGGCGAAGTCAAACAAGTGAATTCGGAGTAGTTCAGCTAGTCGCATTCGCACCTTCAACACACTTTTCCACTTAGTTAATATAAGTACCTGTGCATGTGCACACAAAATGATGCAAAGAGCTCTGTAAGTTCGCAACTCGCATAGTCGCCCGAATTGGTTGCGTATTTGACACATGGCAGAGTTTGCTCAATAAGAGAACATGGGGAATTGGAGAATAGATGCGATTTCATAGCTCTATGCGACTATTCGAACTTAAGTCAATGAGGTTCTGAGTCTATTAACCACTAGAAAATTGATAAGCAGTGCGGTTGCTTGGTGGTTAGCACTGCTGCCTTGCAGCTCTGGGTTCTAGGTTCAATTCCACCCTAGACTTCATTTGCATGTAGTTTGTATGTTCTCCAGGCACTCCAGTTTCCTCCCACAATCCAAAAACATACATCTGTGTGTGTGACTGAATAGGGAAACTAGATTGTAAGCTCCACAGGGCAGGGACTGAATGAATGATTTATCTCTGTAAAGCATTGCATAATATATCAGCGCTATATAAATACAATACAAAAAATATGATATATTTACTCTTATGCATAGAGATATAATAATAGTTAGTGGTTCTCTACAGAGATTTCAGTAAGTCAGAAAAGATTATTCCTACAGGGCAAGAAATGGGAATTAATGAAATTTAACTACATGCTAACTCATTATTTTTCAATTACAGTACATATTAATGTAAAGTAATATTAAAGTGAAAGGTCCAAGTACCCTGTTTGAAAGCCTGATGACTAGCATTAACTTTTGAAAGGGGCTAGTAACAAAAATCAAAAAGTAAAGTTCATGTAAAGTAAAGGACATGACAATACCATTCCAAAGTTCTGATTTCAGTTTCCATGTTTCTTCTAAACTGATTGCTGTTTGCAGATGCTTTCCTTCTCTACCATTCTACTATTGATTCATTTCTCCCCTGCAACCTAAACCAATCCGTACTAATAATCCTCACCCCTGGCTGAACGCAGAAACCTGATTTATTAGATCCTGTGCGTGTAGTGCGGAGTGTCTGTGGAGGAAATCCCGTTCCCGGCAGACTTTCTGCATTATAGGTTTTTGCTCTCCTGCCTTAACTCCTCTCTCTCCTTAGCCAAACAATCCTATTACAGAACTCTCATAAACCAATATAAATCAAATCCCTGTCATCTATTTTGAATTTTCAGCACCCTTCTATGTCCCTCGTCCTCTAACTCACAAGCCCCTCTACATTCCCCACAAGATTTTGCCGATTTCTTTCAAAAAAAAATTGATAACATCAAATTATCCCACCTGACACCACAGAGATAATTCTATTAACATCTCCACCTGAATTTCTAAGTTCTTTTTCTCCTGTTACCCAGTCTGGAGTTTCTCAACTTCCAACCCCCCTTATCACCACTTGTCAACTCCAACCAATTCCTAGCGATATTTATGACTACTCCAATAGTCTGTCTGTCTAGTCTGTCCTGAACTCAGTATTGTTTTTGACTTAATAAAGGGAGAACCGAACTCTGAAAAGCTTGTCTATCTTAACCAGTGGTCGGCAAAGTGTTTTAGGGAGAGAGCCATACCGCTCCCTCCTCCCCGGCGGCTCTTTCCTAAAGAACAGCAAAGGGGGAGGAGCGAACACACCCGATCCCATGACCTGCCAACGTCTAATCAGGAGCGTCGGAGGTAATGGGGGTGGAGCTATGGGGCAGGGATAGAGAGTGCGCCGTGAGCCGCACTTTGCCGACCACTGATCTAAACTGACCATTAGTCCAATAAAAAAAAAAAACACACATACACATATATATACACATACCAACACACACACACACATACATACATATACACATGCATACAAATATTTAAATTTTATTACTACTGACTGATAATAAAAAAGGATAGGTACACTGTTATAACTAATCTGATTTACAATGCAATCACATAGTACACAAACATACTCTACTCTGGTGATTACATAAAAAATTGGTAATGTTGACTCATCTCTGATCCTTGGCTGTCAATAGTGAATGGTTTCAGGTAGGTCGAAATATCACGTTTAGAAACCTTTATAAGTAACTCATAGAATTTTTATGACTTGGCATTGGTTTTTTTTCCAGTTTACACACAGGTTTCAACCTAAAGAAATGCAAATTATACAATACGGATGCAAAGTATTTTTTTGGATACATGACCAATAATGAATTCTTAACAAATATATTTGTGATTCTGATTGATCTACTTGAAACCCTGTGTGGATAAGACCTTGCCTATCTTATGCATGGTACTGAATTTGAGATGGATAAGAGACAGACAGACAGACAGAAAGATATGTCCAAAATTTCTATTTGTTACTGTCAGGAAATTGTAATTGCAATGCATGAGCCCTGCATTAAACATTGTATGGTATTTAAATAATGATACAGTAGTTCTTATTTGTTACACATACAATGTATACTATATTGAATTCAACAATAACAATTATTCAGAGAACATAACAGTCTTGTTGAATTATTAACTGCACATAGAACAAATGAACACAACATATTAACACAAAACATCTGTTGCATCTTCTGCTAATTTCACTTAGAATTGTTTATTTTCCAGATTAGTCTGCATTTGGAAATTGTCTAATTTTGTATTGGAGTTTTACTCTTCACAGCAAAGATTTACTTTTTAGTACAACACTAATGTCTGATAATCACTGCTTAATTTTCCTATAAACGTGAAGTTGGGAAATTAAATGATAATGGTGGTCTTACCATATCAAATTATATTATACTTTTCATGCTAGCATTATATAACAAAATAAAGGTTTAGTGTATAAACAACATTTCTCTTTTGTGAAAGGTTACAGTAGTTACATTGACCCCATTTCACTACTATTTAAATGACCTTTTGAGGTATATCACATTATGTTTTTAAAAGGTATTGTTAGATTATACTTTATTATTTATCTGTCTGTCTTTCTATCCTTGTGTTTTGTCTGTCTATAAATATATCTGTATTTGATCGATATTTTAACAAATACAGCATGTTATTTTCATATCAAACAAGAACTAAAACATTACAGCAAAAAACTTTACTTTACTTTTTTGTAACCAGGTGAGATAATCATTTGCAATCCCTTAACTGTTGCTCATTTACAGAAAACGAAGAAGACAGTATAATTGAAATGGTGTTCACATACCTCTCAAATCTCCCACAGAGAAATCAGGGACAACACTCTTAAAAATCAGGGACATGGGATCAAAATCAGGGAGAGTGTCTGAAAAGTGAGGAATAGCAACTTGAAGCAGCACATTTAAATGTCTTTTACATTAAAAACACATTCATTCTTTTCACATGTAACATTATAACGGTAAAAGAGAGTCTGAGACATTTCAGGCACAGACATTACATTTTGCACAGGAAGGCAAAGACATGGTATGGAATACAAATGAAGGTTTGAGGACAGTTAAGAGGTATGACTATGAATGAATAGCTTCATTTTAATGCTTTGATAATAATATTCTGTAAGTGCCTCTGTATAGTTACTGCCTGGGAATGAACAGAGTAACATTGTACTGAGTTAAAAAGCTCAATCCCTTGATAGACAAAGCAACAGAAAATATATGAGTATCACACCAGCTATGTTAGTGGCAATCAAGTCAATCTAAAAACACATTTTAAAGCCAGGAAACATTTTACTTTTATCCAGTGTTCTTTTTAATGAATGGTTTGAGCATATTTTGAAAAAAATTGTAGCTTTAAGGAGAAGCACTTGAGCGGAAAAGCTGAACTAAATGATAATATCCTCAATATGGTACACAGCACTTGTCTCTTTAGTGAGCAACCAAAGATTTTACACACAATATGATAAATGCACATTCAGTTCAACGATAGCCCTGATTTTCATATCGAACACTCAAAACTGTATTTTGGTAATTGGAAAAAATATCAAGTAAAATACATTTGCAATAAAAATTCTAGCACTTCTTCAAAGTAAGTCCTGTGAAGTACAAATGATACTTTTAAAAAATACAGAAAAACATTTTTATTTTTACACAATTAAATATCTGCTACTTTGATACAGGGGTGGAACTTCGAGGAGGTGGGTCCCAGTGCACAACCTGCACCTTGCCCCCTCTCCTGGGCGGGTGCACAATCTGCAACAGGGCCCCATCTCCCTGTAGGTACACCACTGCTTTGATACTTTGTATCCCTCTGTATACCTTTACAAGCAAGGAAAAAGAATGAAAGTATACGTATAATATATATTGAATTTCTCTATCACGATATACTTTATTTATACATACAAATTTTCCAACTGCTACAAAGCAGAGCAAAAGTATATGAAGAGAACTACCTGGCCTTGTATCATACTCCTCTAAATTGGAGAGGAACATTTTTATTTTTATCTATTTAAATATTTAGTACTTTAATACCTTGTATCATTACACAAATATGATACTTGGTATGTATATACTGAGAGCCACCATCAAGACTTGAGTAATACATACATAGCTTCACAATAAACAAAATTATTTACAGGTGTCAGATGGATCAAATAAAACACACCATCACGTGGTAACAGAAAATGAGACATGGGGGATATTTATTAAGGGTAAAAAATGGCTGAAAGTGGCCAAATCCATTCATTTCTGGTGTCACAGGTGGTGTGTGGATTCTCTGTATCACTGTGGGGTTTGACTTAGGAGCACTGTGAGGCGCGGAGTCTAAGGGGTCACTTGTGTTCACCTTTAACCTCCGCAAAGAGGTACTGGGCTTTGCAGCGGAGACCCCCAGGTTGCAGCCCTTGAGCACACCCCCCGATAGTGATCGCTAGACAAGGCAGAGAAAATTGGTACTGTCACTTTAATAAGGGTACTGTCACTTTAATGGAGCAGGAACACAATGGCAGTAGGGCAATGAAAAATCAGGAACAGGATATCAAATGAACAGAATAAGGAACAAGGAAGAGAACTAGGGAAGGAGCCTAAACTAAGGATGATATTCAGGCAACGAGTGCCTGACAACACTCGCTTTTAAATCCGCTGCCAGCAGCAGGGGGAGGGACATTCCAGCAGATGTCGTTGCCTAGCAATGATGCCTGTCCTTCAAGAGGAGCTGCTGGTGAAGAAGGAGGTGCCGCTGGTATGTAACATCTGGTTTTCGACCAATTTCGCCTATTCATACATTTTTTTCTGCCACAACATTGAATTGCATGATTTGGCCAATGCTTAACGCTGTTAACTTCCTAATTTTGCTCTCACTATTTTCTAACCATTCTTCTTCAAATGAAGGGCAATTTTGTTCAACCCTACTCGCCACTCCAGTCTTGATGTGAACCATTATTTTCTTTAGCAGTCAAAATAAAAACCAGCAAACACTTTAAAAGCCTAACAGCAACAAACCGTCCAAAACATTCAAGTAACCAGCTACAAACTATCAAACAGCCACAAATTATACAAATGGCCATAAGCAACACACAAATTCATTCAAAAACCCAGTAACCAAAAATGAGGACGGTTAAGATACAAATTGGTTTTCTGCAGTGTGGCAGAATAGCCTGGCTCCTAAGGCTTACAGGTCCAGTTGTACTGGTGAACCATGGAAACAACTGTCTTGGAAAATTTTCACAAAAAATGGCCGCTAGCAAAAATTACTTGCAGAGTTGCTGCTGCAGCAAAATGGTGCTATTGGAAAAATCATTCAAAAGTCATCAAATTTGCATCATTTGAAACTTACTGCATTACATTTTTATTACTTGGCAAAAAGAAAGTGATAAAGTATAAAGTAATAAAATTCCATATTTTACCATTTTTTGACTATTTTGCCCTGTTTAGATATTTGTTGATGATTTTTGCTGCTTCAATACTTTGTTGTTGAATTTGACTTTTGAAATGCTCAGCATTAGAATTAAATGGGCAAAATTTATTAAAATCAGAAATTCCATTTTCGATATAAATAATTAGAAAATGGCATTTTCGATTTCCATTCGGAAATCCAAATTTTTATTCGGAATTCCGAAATTTTGTTCTGTCTACTAAATGTAACGAGCGGTGCTTCCATGCGTGCACCACTCGATACATCTGGCTGCTCAATGCGGCAGTCGCTGGGGAGACTCATCTCTCCCCAGAACTTCCTGGTTTGGCTTAGCCAATCAAGAGCCGCTGACATCACGGATGACGTCAGCGGTGGAAAATTCAATTGGCTGAGTGCTGCTATTTGAATTTACTGCCGCTGATGTCATCCGTGACTTCAGTGGCTCCTGATTGGCTAAGCCAAACCAGGAAATCCTGGGGAGAGATGAGTCTCCCCAGCGGCTGCCGCATTGAGCAACTAGATGTAGCGAGCGCTGCACGCATGGAAGCACTGCTAGTTACATTTACTAGACAGAATAAAAATTCGGAATTCCAAATAAAAATTTGGATTTCCGAATTTCCAAATGAAAAATGCCATTTTCGAATTATTTATATTGAAAATGGCATTTTTGATTTTAATAAATTTCGCCCATAGTTTCTGTCAGGTCTTGAACAGTTTTGAAGGATTCTTGCTGCATTAGAATATGTTTGGTAGGTTTGGTAAATAGAAATTGCATGAAATCAGGAAATGTTAGCAGTGTCAAATGATGTAGCAGTAAAATGTTGATAAATAGATAAATAAATAGGTAATAATCAACTTTTTATAAATAAAAAGTTATAAATGCTCTTGTGTCTTTAACTTTATCATAGATATGGGTTATTTGATTGCAGATGGCTAATATTATTTACCAAAATCACAGAGTATAACTGGTAATAATTAACCAGTCAACTGTGGAAATTGAATGTCAGGTGGTTAATTCAGAAGGAATGTAAATAAAACAGAAGAAGTATCTCATTCTGCTACTGATTATATCACACGGGTACATTTTCTTTAATGAAAATCTATTACAAAAATGTTTTGTTAGGCATTCTGAACACTTTTGGAGGCTTCATTACCAGGTGATAAGTACACTTGAACTCATTATTATGGGGAGTTTCTGATGTGGGACTCACAACATTCCCATAAGAAATAATGGGTTACTCCAGGTCAGGAGTAGCAAACAATGAAACTGTCTTAAGACAAAATGGTTCCAACCATTTATACACAGTGATAGGGTGAAATTTGGACATCACAGGTGATAAATTGTGGGAAAATCAAACGATAAGAAAATGTGGTGAAAAAAATTATTTGTAGGCAAAATGGATTACAGATTTTGTGATTTTTCTTTATCATTTGACCTCTTTTATAAATATGCCCTAGGGAATGATTGCTTTTTCTTTTCTTTTTTTCTTTTTTTTAACTTATTGAGGGAAAAATTCTATTATACTAAGGGATACAGTAATGTATTGTTATCACCATTTTGGCCAAGGTCCATTACCATGATCATCATGTTTGTTCCAATAATCACCTATTTCAATAAACTTCCAAATCAGTGCTGTCACTTTCATTTGTTTCACCAGCCACATTAAAGGGGCTGTTAGCAAAGGGTGCAGTAATGTATTATAGCATATATCCCCCAGTCTTTACCAGTATGTCTATCTAATAAATATATGTGCAATTTTTGCAACAAAAATAATTTTTTTTTGCAGACTTTGCTATTTAATAAATACCATTTTTAGTAAAAAGTAGCAAATGAATTTAGGAAATAATTTAAAGTTAATGTTGATTACCACTGTGTGTAGCACCGTGTTAGCCATAGATATAAGCAGAGACAAGTCGAGTATAGGTGATACCTTTTATTGGCTAACTGAATAGATGGTAAATACAAGCTTTCCACACT
>JAKJJM010082243.1:0-10991 GCA_021901965.1 Pipa carvalhoi
CTCATTTTTTGATATTCTTATCCTGGATATAATTTAATATCTTTCTGTACAGACTATGGGGGGGGGGGGGTTATTGGCTAAAGTGTGAATAGTTGTGAATTCGCCACTTCGCAACATTCTACGATGTGGCGAATTTGCCAGCTAATGACAGTCGCACACTACCTAATAGACTGCTACTGACACGGTTGAAAGTTTACTTTGAGACTGCTACTGACGCAGTCGTGACTTTACTATGAGGAGAATTGTCGCAGTTGCGACTTTACTATATGAAGGCACCCAAGGTGATGCGAATTCACTGCAACAGGTGAATTCGCACTTTAGCCAATAACCCCCTATGCTGTGAATATGCTGTGGCCTGCTGTTTTCAGTCAGTTTCTGAGTCCCTCCAAACCTGGCTGTATATACAATGAAATCACAAATAGTGCATCTAAAATACTTTTATAATTCCAAAGGAAAGATACACATCATTAAAGGGTATTCAATATGTGGCCCAGTAATACTCAGCACCCTGCTAGACAGTAATATAGTAATCCAATATTAAAATGGAGAGGATTTGAAAAATGTCAGGTGACCTAATAATAGTCTTTACCTAAAAACACATGGGAGGCTCCTACCCAATGACAAAATGTAACCGAATAACTCTCAGAACCTTTTACACTAACACATGATGACTTAACGGTGGGATGGACACTTGCAGCCAAAGCAGTATCAAAGAAATGCTTGCAAATTTCTAAGACTCATGGCAAATTTCATTTTGTGGTCTTTACTGATGAGTGAGGATTGGGTTGGATACCTAGCGATTTATATTGCTAATTGAATTGCCCCATAGGAGCATGGTGGATTAATGGTTAGCATTGATACCTTGTATTTTTGATGCTTGAGAAAAATTCTACCAAAGGTATGATTTGCATGAAGGCTATATGTTGTCATTGTTCTTGAGTGGGCTTCTCCTTCTCTTAGTATGTGCATTAAGGGTAGGGAAATAGACTGAGGGACTGATATGAATTGTTAAATAATGTCTGTTGCAGAATATATGGCCCCAAAGCTATAGACTCAGATGAAGAATGAGGGCACTTCTGAAAAATGCAGTTACCAAAATTTTGCTTATTGTGTTTGATTTAATTGAGGTCAGTTTGTAGTCAATCAGCCTCTGCTCAAAGCATATGCCAAATACATTCCTGATTCTTCAGCTGATCTAGTAACCTTTTCTATCTAAACAAAAGATAATTATAGCACCCATGTAACCTTAGCCTTCATGTCTTATATTGTATCCCCTGGTACAATGTTAAACAGGTGAAAGGGCTATACCGTACCTTTTCTTACATCCCTACAAGCCATACAATATTGTGGATATGTGAATAAGCAGATCATCATTCAAACTTTAGAACAAAAATGAGTATGAAAGGGGGATGTTATTAATACTATTAAGACAAAATAAATGTATTCACATTTTTGTTTAAAGGTAATCTGCTGGGGTGGGGTAAAGCAGCAGCTATTATCACTGTAGGGTTCTTGCCCCTAAAGTTACCCTTTAATAAAAAATTTTAACGGAGATTGAAAATTAGCGTGAATAAAGGTTTTTCTCCCAGTCCACAGCATTTTTTACTGTTTCACTGTGTACATAATGAACATTTCCTGTTCAATTTACAAGCAGCAAAGGACTTATATTACAGAAACTCAATTCAAAATATCCCGACAATAAAACTTTTATTAGTGGCCAAAAAGCTTTCATGGATAAACCTAAATTCATTAAGTGGCATAGCAAACAACTTAAAAGCTGTCAAAAAGTGGATTGCTTTCACAAAGCACTAGGTTGGGCAAGACATTTACCTCTTATGACACTTTTCTAAGTAATTTCTTTATGGTTCTTTAATCATCAGTAATTCTAACTAGATTAAAAAGATGATCGGGAGCCAGGGTTTTATGGCATGTCTTTGCTTCTTAAACCATTCATATTGCAGGTCTGACTTGGAATATCTAATTATGTAAATGTCATTTAACATTTTCCCAGCCAGAGAATATAGCTAGGGAAATAATCTTTTGCTTTTCATTTCAATGTGTATACCTAGAAATGTAACAAGTTTCTGATGACTACAAGGTCAACAAAAATGATTCATCCAGAGTTTACAGAGTAATTATGGCCATTTATCACTCATCACTGGCTCCCTTTTATAAGTAGCCATGTTGTTCACTGGCCTGCCATTGGTTATTTATCTTGGAGTGGAGGTAAATATGAGGCAACCCATTTAAACGATGATTCAAAGATCACTGTTGAGTTTATTTTTTGGAGGCTGAATTTTTTAAAATATATTCTTTAGGTGTTTTTGTATGAGTATAAATGTTAAAAAGGGTTGTAAAATTATACCTTAGCCCATCAAGAGGCACGCTATCCCTTGTTCCTTTTTCCAAGACTAGCATACCTATGTTCTTCAAGAGGCATACCAGCGACCGGTCACCTTAGCTCCTTCAGAGGTGTTCTGTTTCTCTAATACCCCCACAGCAGTGGGTGGGTAAATCAGGGATATTGGGCTATGTAGATGAAGCATGGTATTTCTCTGAAACATAGGCAAAGATAGATTACATATATTACAGAAATTTGCAACAGAAGAGAATGTCATGTTAGGCTAAGATTTAACATGAATTAATCATAGTTAATATTTAGATAATTTAAAAAAGTTATGATACAGATCAGCATTTAAGTGCAGTGTAGCCAACCACCTCCAACCTGGACTCCAGTGCAAAATTTTAACCACAACCACCCTACTTCCTGAGCTCTATAAAACCCCAATCTCCAGTCCTGGAGAAAACTCAGCTTGTCTTCAATTGGGGTGGGGGGGGGGGCACAAAAGCGCTGATCTACATGGCTTGCGAGTTCAGCAACATGACAGATTGGTCACATCCCTCCGGTGTGCACAGGTCCAAACATAGCCAAGACTGCAGTATTTCTGTACCTTTCCCGTTCAGTTGTACAGAACCTTCATTTTTTTTAAATCAGGCACCTTGGTTTTACATAACGCTGAAATGTTCTGCGCCAGTGTTATATTCTCATGTAGGTCGTCAAGTGTATCGTTACAGAGAAAAGTATAGCAAAAGAAAATCTTGTATTTATTTAATTTCTGTTATAGAGTAAAAGATAGCATTTTGATCTGTAGGGATGTTTTCCCTTAATTATATGGAATATTATCCTCTTTTAAAAAGAACATTCAGAAATATGAAGTATTTCAGAGAGGAATGGTTAAAGGGGTCAACTGGTTTGCTTAACCAATACAATACACAGGATACATACATATTTATTATTGGTACATGCGCAATGTTCTCAGTAGATTCATTCAGGTTAAACAGCTTTCCGCAGGATCTCCTGAAGGAGGGGGTTACTTAGGCAAGAAGATCTCTAACTAGCGTGTGGATTTTCACCATTCCCCAAGGGTTATTGCCATTTTTCTCACTCCTGGATTGGATAGTGAACAACAGGGCCTGTTGTGCCCTACACTGAAACATCCTTTCACAAACTAACTGACTGTTTCATATTTTCCCTTGGAAATTGCTCTTTTTAGGTCACAGAGCCAGCATAGTTCCTTCTGGCTGACCAATTGCTGCAGCACTTTCGGTTGCAATACTTCCTGGTTCGGTGAAAAGACTAGCATAGCAACCTGATGATGTCACTACCCAAGGGTAGTCAGCGACTGAGGGATTCCAACAGTAGAGGGAAAGACTGGGCTGTACCAAAAACTTGTTACAGTAATTTGAAGTCATATCCATCTGACTTGTATTAAGAACACCTAATATATAATTCACATGCATTTTAATTCAAAAAAGGCATAGGTATGTAAGGGTAGGACCAACTAGCGAAAATGAAGCAAAGTTGCAACATGTCCCAGATGAATATATAGCATTCAGGAAAAAAGCCCTGAACAATGGTAAAGACCTAAGCAGTCTGTTTTGGTAAATTGCTTACATTTCTGGGGCCTCTTTTATAATCCCAAATAATACTGTGATCTTAGAATATCACCACAGTGTTCCTTTTTCCAAACCTCCTACATATATATATTCCAGTTCTTTCAGACTGTAGTACAAAACCTAGAAGAATATTTAATGAATGCAAAGCACTGGAGACTTTCAGCTTTTTAATTACTAACTTTATCTGCTGGGAAATTGTGACAATAGTTTAAACAGAGCTATAGTATAGAACTTTTTAATGAGGTATTCATTGTCCTTGTTTCTATTAGGTTACCCCTTTTTTTGAAAACTGCTATGCAGTTTTTCCTCTATTTTTTTTTTTTTACCCCACCCCCTATTTTCTTATTGATAGGAATCTATTTTCAGACAAGAAAAAGCTAAGTTTGCTGTGCAGTAATTACTGTATGTTGTCCTGACACATAAGCAAACAAAATATAATTATTGTTTCTGGTACATTCTTTTCCATTCAGGCATATCTGTCTGGACATGAAGACGCGTTTGACAGTCACAAAATGCAATTTGTTGCTGTTGGTCTTAGCAATTAACTCCTTCTTTCTCAAATGATTGTCTACACTACAACATAAAGGAGCAAATTGGTCATACTTTTAGAGACTATTTACATTTGAAGTATATAACCTTGGTATATATGAATTTAGGGGTCCTTAACCTTGGTTCAGATATGTACTCTGCCTGGCCCTCTATGTGTCTATCTGTCGTTTTTTCTGCCCATGTGTCTGTCTTCACAGGAATGGCCCTGATTGTAGATTAAGGGGGTTATTGGCTAAAGTGATAATTTGACTGTCGAATTCTCAAACAGCAGATTCCCATAGCAAATCCGCGACCGCGACAATATTCCCATAGTAAAGTCTTGACTGCCACCATATTCCCATAATGAAGTCGCAACTGTGACAGTAGCTGTCTATTGCGACTGTCTTTAGCTGGCGAATTCATACCTTTACGCAACAAATCAGACTTTAGCTAATAACCCCTTAAGCCGATTTCAGGATCACCCTCTACAAGAAACTGGGGAAACTATGCTGTTTGGCAATATATATTTTTTTTTGGTTTCCTTCATACTATTGAGTTCCTTTCTGGATCAATGGAAAGAGTTTTGGCCAGCGCACCCTATATTATAATATATTTAGTGTTAATACCACAGCATTAAATTTTTTATGTCGTACAGTGGTTTAGATTAGGTTCTGTTATGTTCTTTTGCAAAATTTTCACTAAAACCTTTGTTGCCCATTATTAAATGGACAAAGAATTGTGTTGGATAATTATTGAAATAAATACAACTCGGTTGTCAGGCAGTAAGGGAAGAGAAAAGGAAAGGCCTCAACATTTTTTGTTGAAGGTCTTACTGTTGACTAAATTCCTGATTTAATTCTGTTAAGGCCTTAAGCACTTGGCTATTAAACTATGTACATTGCAGCTCTTTTCTGAACAGTTCCCAAATAACCCTACTCCTCCTATTTTAATTGTTACAGAAGAACAACTCAGTCAATAAATACAGACCTGTCTCTTGAATGTATGTGTAAACTTGTGTGTGGGTAGAAAAAACTTTAGAGTTGCCAACTTCAACCTGTGAAACACTAGGAGCCTCATTGACTAGGAGACAAATTCACATCGTTACAATTCGAGTCGCATTGCCAAAATAGTTGCAAATTCACTTCTCACTATTCACTAAGTGGAGAATATGCTTGTCGAACAAGTGGACAGTAGTGAATGCTGTCGCATGCGTAGTGTGGCGTAGTCAGTCAGATAGGATGAGAATTCATGCAGAGTGAGGCGAATTTGTGAAGTTAAGGGCAGTGACGTCAGTCTCATCATAATCCCACTAACTGTATTCTGTGAATATTCTATCTATTTTTATGTAACCTTGTCCCTCGGTCATGTCACTTAGTCGCAGTTGCCATTGTCACTTTTGAATGAATACTCACCTTACGCAGCACTGGAGCCCTGCCATCAATCCCCCAATTCACCAGCCTGAAGTGGCTAAGTCAAACAGGTGAATTTGAAGCAGTTCACCTAGTTGTACCTTCGCACCACTCCGCATCTTAGTCAATAATAGAAGTACCTGTACACATGCACACAAAATGATGCGAAGAGCTCCATAAGTTTGTGACTATCGTATTCACCCAAATTGGTCGCTACTTTGCAGGCTTTGCTCAATAAGCAAACATGGAGAAATGGAGAATTGACTTTGCTCAATAAGCAAACACGGGGAAGTAGAGAATTGTAGGAAGGTGAATTCGACTGTTGAATTCGGACTTTAGCCAGTGAGGTTCTTGGTGCTGGTAATCTACAGTACTCCCCAAACACTGACTGTCACTGGGAGTCTGAGAGATGTTGGGTAGTAACAGCTTAACAGCTGAAGAGCAAATTGTTATGGGTCATTGATCTTGAGTGTGTTTAGTTATGACATTTTAATGATTAAAAAAGAAATTCCCATAATCCTGATTTCCCACCTTGAACACTGAATTCATCCCGTTTGCAATTGATGAGACTGTATTTTCTCCCAATCCAGCCAGGAAATAGGAATTGTGTGTTCTGCGCAATGGTAAATTGCAGTTTTCATTACTATCCATTTTTATTGACATAGGGTCATTACTGCAACTGAGGCCTGAAAATTTGTGTCAGCGCTTTCTGCAAGTAGGTGCAGGCATGGCACAACTATTTGACTAGCACATATAAATCAGTTGGTGTAGTTAGCAGACGTGGCACCCGCAAAAACTTTTGTTAATCAAACGCAATGGTTTTATTTTATCTCTGTACCGGGTAGTTACGGCAGTGACGATAATGGTTGCTTGCCTAATTCTTCTCATAGATCTGATATTTTAATTTTTCTTTAGACCTGAAAAAAAGCCCAATCTGTTCTGTGTATTAGGTCTAAAGATCTAGCTGAACTATAACTCCCCAGCATGAGTTATCTCATTTCCAATATGTTGAGAGAAGCTGTGAGTTGCAGTTTAGCACCATCCTTTTTTTTTTTTTCCAACCTTAATAACAATGAAACCGTGTAACTCTATAAAGAGCTTACCCTGTGTTAAAATTTTACCTTCTTGTTTCTGTCTAAAGCTTGACTGAGGATTATGGGATCTGTAATTTAACAACTGGTGAACGGTAGGTTGGCTACGGCGATCTTCCGAAAAGATTTTATATATTTATTTATTTCGGAAGAAGCAATCTGCTGGGAAGCTTTAAAAATACTGAACAATGTGAGAAGTGCTCAAGACAGATAAGCCTTTCAGGTTTCTGATGAATGGAAAGAAAATAAAGTTCTAAAGTGAATTTGAACGTTTTTAGTGTAATTTGTTTCTTGCCAATTACTTGTGTGTTTGCTCCGACATGCCCGACATTTCAGCTTTGGTAGGATTCATTTCTCAGTGTTCCTCTTGTACTGATCTTGTCTGCATTGTATTATGAAAATGTATTTTGTGAACCTCTTGCGCAACATGGGAAATTCAGCTTAAATAGTTTATGTAAAAATGCAATATGTGGCATTAATTATATTACTGCACAGATAGATGCTCTTATTCATGAAAATGAGAATTAGTCTGTCAAAGTGAATCTGCATCACTTCAGGTCACTATGCTTCATTAGTAGTGAATTTACTATATCTTATTCACTAAGGGTCTCATTGACTAAAGTCCAAATAGTCACATAGAGCTGCGAATTTGCATCTATTCTCCATTTCCCCATGTTCTCTAATTGAGCAAAGTCTGCAAATGGGCAAATACGTAACCAATTGGGGTGACTACGATAGTCATGATCTTATGGAGCTCTTCGCATCTCTTTGCGTGCACGTGCACAGGTACTTTGACTATTGACTAAGCAGAGGAGTGGTGCAAAAGTGCGAATGCGACTAGGTGAACTGTTGCGAATTCGCCTGTTTGACTTCGCCACATCAGACTGGTGAATTGGAGGATTGATGACAGGGCTCCAGTGTTGCGTAAGGTGACTGTTCATTCAAAACTGACAATGGCAACTGTGACTAAGTGACCACATGACCCAGGGACAAGGTGACATAGAAATAGAATTTTCACAGAATACAGTTAGTGGGATATTGGCGAGACTGATGTCACTGCCTTTCACTTGTTCACCTCACTCTGCATGACTTCTCATCCTACTTCTATCCACCTGACTACGCCACACTACGCATGCGACAGCGTTCACCTGTTTGACAAACGTATCCTCCACTTAGTGTATTCCAAGAAGCAAATTCGCATCTATCTTGGCGATGTGACTCGAATTGTAGCCAGCTGAATTCAACAGGTGAATTTGGACTTTAGTCAATGAGGCCCTAAGTGTTATATTCGGATTCTTGCATAGTGTGGTGTAGTTAGTTGGACAATAGGAGCCCTACCATCAACCCCCTAATTCGCCACCATCTAGCGATGGTACGCCTTGTCAAATTTGCTACTTCAACAGACTCCAACACTTGATGAATAGATGAATTACCTGTGCATGCAAAGTTGCACAAAGCGCTTCAACAGTCAGTGACAAGTGTGACATTTAGGTTCATGTCAGACAGGACATACAAGGAAGGAGTTTTTTGCTATATGTCATGGTCAGAAACATGTGGAACAGGAATAGAAAGTTGTCTTTCCTGAGCTCAGTGAATTCATTAAATGTTATTATGTGACTAAATGTATATAGACTTCTAGTTTTCCTAGTGGCTTATATTAAAGATAGGAGCCTTTAGTTGCTGAGCCATAGATAATATAGCTCAGAAGCCACATCCAGTTATGGTCTACCTCACACGAATTTGGTGTGGCAAATACTGCCTTGATCAAGATGGTAATATTAATGAACCAGACTCATATTGCATCCTTAACTCCTTTGGCATGTAAGGTTAGACAAGCCCAATCTACTTTGTTCGTAGATTTGTTGAATAATTTGACCTTACATTTTCTCAAGGACAATTTATACATCAAGGATGAGTTGCCGCATATATACAGGAGGAGATGCCATTCTCACAGGGACGTTCACATTGAATCATTGGAGAAATGTTACATGTTAACTGCTGCCATCTTCATCCTGCAACTTCAAGCCTATCAAGGACTCTCTTCATAGTTACATATTTACTCTTGTTAATTCACCAAGAAAAGGAAATGTCATTTGGTTTCTAAAGTAATCTTTTCCTTTGCACAGCTGTGAATAAAAAAAAAAAAACCTGAATTTTTACAGAACATTTCCAAAAAAAGAAAACAGAAAAGTACATCACCTATTTTTTTTTCTGTGAGTTGACAGTTCCCCACATAGTCTGTCAAGAAAATGCAGTGCTATCATAAAGTTCCCTAAACTACTTGCATAAGTTTAAATCCATTTTATCATTTCTTTTAAAAAATGTATATATATATATATATATATATGTATATAAAATCTTTTAGTATTTTCTTTAATCTCTAGCACTCTTCACTTTAGATGCTCACATGAGGTTGATGAAGTGTGAAGGGAAAAGATGGAGCTATCACATGTAATCAGGTAGTCTTTGAATAGCCAAGTTTAATTGGTGGCACAATGGCCGCGGATGAAAGCCTGCTTTGTGATGCATTGTCGGTCTCTATCTTAAATAGAATCTCTACACAGTTTTCAGCCAAGTGCTCTGCTGGATGAAAGATGGAATCTTCGGGAATTTGGCAGATACTGTGGAATATGTGAAAGAGTTTAACAAGTCCCTTAAAATAGCAGTTAAAAACCAATAGTTATTTGCCCATCAAATTGTCACTCGAAGAATAATGAAGAATGATTAAGTTTTGAAATTTCAAGTCGGCGATTTGACTGGTTTAAAAATACTGAAAAGCCAATCGCAATCATGCAAGTGTGCAACCTAAGGGAGGCGCTGACCATCGTTATGATTGGAATTCTGCAGAGGTACTGCAAATAAGGCAAGAATGTCTTCAACAAAACAATGATTGTAAAGTGGGTGTTTGTGACTTTGTTGTATCCTTCACAGGAAAAAAAAACGAGCTTCAAGATTCTGCTTTTTGACTATTTTTTTTTTCAACTTTCGTCGTAATACTTGCGTCTAACCAAAAATAATTCTAAATCGACAAAATGAGCGTTTCTCTTTGTTGGCTTTCTCTTTTATTTTTTTTGCTGTTCTCTCAACTTTCTTAGCCATTGTTTGTGTATTTGAGTGTTGCCCCAGCAGTGGTGAATTCTTCTAAAACAGTTTTGTTCACTATTCCCTTGTCTTGATTTTCTAAACTTTTATCTTTCTGCCTATCCTCTGGCTATACATTTTTTTCCATGGCGGCATGTGTGAAGTTCACACATCCTGAAACACTTGCCTGGAAACCACAAACTGTAAACTGTTATTGCTTTTTTCGCTGCAATAATGCCATAGGCCAGAGATGTCAAACTCTTGGGACTCCATCTGTTTATAAACTACAGTTCCCAGCATGCCCCAACTGCTAAAGGGGACAACTGGATCTGTAGTTCAGAATGGATCTGGTAATGTGTTTAAATAATGCTACATATTATAATACCAACCTTGCTGATGTTACAAGTATTCTGTGTTTGCAGTTTATTAACGTAAAGTGATAAATCACTCCATTAAATCAGATTCATAATGTAAATGAAGCATAAGGAAAACATTATTAACTGTTCAATATTTTAATTCTTAACTAGATATTAGTTACAGCTTTATTAAATAGCCAGTTAAACTGTGTGTGTTTCAATTGATGTGATACGAATTGCTTTAATTAAGAAATTATTTTTAGTAGGTAATTTAAGTACCACTATTGTGTCTAAAGTATTGTACCTTATCTGTTCATAAACATAGGGGGTCATTCTGTAAAGTGAGAATTCGACTGTTGAATTCGCAGACAACGGATTCCCATTATAAAGACTTGACCGTGACAATTCTCCCATTATAAAGTCGCGACCGCAACAATTTTTTTAAAGTTCCAGCTTTGACATCTCCTTTGTAAAGTCGCGACTGCGACAAAATTCTCATTATAAAGTCGCGACTGCGACAGTAGCAGTCTATTGCGACTGTCTTTAGCTGGCGAATTTGGACCTTTACA